>LAST02008640.1:0-13587 GCA_001273305.2 Sterkiella histriomuscorum
AAAACCCCAAAACCCCAAAAAGTGAAATTCTAAGTAAAGAATAAGTTAACAAATAGTAAAATAAATAGAATTTATATCATTTTAGTGAGGCTTATATAAAGTGATAATTTTATTTTATTGGTTTGTTAACTTGATATTTAATGTTTATGTTGAAAAAGTACCCATTATCTATTATTATAATTATAAAATCTTAAAGAACTAGTATCTTTTACAGAGAAAGTATTAAGAAATGGGCAATGCCGAATTAAAGAAAGCGTATAAGAATGCGCTTAAAGATTCCCAAGCTAAAGATAAGCTGGGTCTCACAGCTGAGATTCTTCTTGAAGACAACCTAGTTGCCTCCGTAGAAGAATTTATTAAGGAAAAGATGTCAGTAGACGTTATTGACAAAGAGAAGGCCTTCCCTGAGAACAATAACTAAACGAATGACAATGCAGATGATCTATATAAGCGACAACTTATATCAGAAATGAATGAGAACCTCATCAGTGGATTCGCAACTGCAGAGAGTAACATTGAAGCTCTCAAGGAGCCATGTAAGTTTTGTAGATTATATTGTATAATGGCAAAAGATTTGTAAATTCTTACGAACTTCTATCAAAGAAGAATCTAAATCTCTTTTTCATTAAATCACCAGCCATATTAGATAAATCATCTTTTTATTAATTTAAGCATATCATAATTCTTATTTTTAGCTTTTGAGAAGTTTTTCACTGTAAACTCCCCAGAGTTGATTACTTCCTACACCAACCTTCAGTAATAGAAGTTCATCATACTCTATGCTTTATTCGTTGAGAAGTACAAGGAGCAATAAGATAAGGTAAGAGTAGTTCATTATATTTCGTGTTTATCACTATTTACATATCTTTATCATTTTATGTATTAACCACTTTCTTCACTTATTATTCTTTTGTCAGTAGTATTACACATTGTAAAATAACTAAGCATTATTCAACATATCTCTATTCATTAATATTGAAGATATAATTAATGATACTAATCACATATTCTTGTATAGAAACAAAACTTCTTTGAGTACATTTAGAAGTTCTTAGAGAAACAAGATGTAAACTAAAGAGTTTAAGTTGGTTTAGAAAGTGGCTTCAAATTCTCACTTTCACTCTTGAAAGAAATCAAGTCTATTAACAAGGATATGCTTGTTAACTCACTTGAGTATCTATATCAAACATTGAGATTTGCCGAGCCAGGTTCACTATACAGCACTGACAAGCTATCATTTATGATTGACTCAAACTTAAATGACGCCAGAGGATTCCTTATTAGTATTATTGAAGATACAACTTAACACTCTAACAAGAGAGCAGTTGAATTAGCTTTCAAAATTCTTCTTTTACTTGGTGTTGTAAGATCTAACGTTGAAGATCTTTTACTCGTATCCACTCTTCTCGATAAACACAACATTTAAGTAGACTTAAGACCAGAGCTTGAGCTTTTAAAAGAAGAAAGTGCCTTAGATTCCCAAGACGGTTCTGAGAGCCTCTCAAAGAAAGATTTTTCAGTGCGCAAGGTAACTCGTGCCGGTACTATTTTCTATTTGAAGTCAGGCACCTACCTTTAAGAAATAAAGTAAAAAGCTTCTTTTGCCTCCGATGGTCAATATATCTACATGAACTAAGAAGGTTTAGGCTTGTTACGTATGGGCACTGGTGCTTAAGGTTAAATGATAGGCTAGGTTTATCAACACAAAAACGAGTATAAATCTGGAGAACAAGTCAGTCTTTTAAGTCTCAACGGTAAACTTTATTTGAGAGCAGATTCCATTAAACCTAAGCCATTTGTTGCCATAAATCCTAATACTCTTGAGGAAGAGAAGGACGAGTTTGAACTTGAAAAAGAGGACTAAAATCTAGAGTGGAAAACAAATGCTGAGACTGGTAGAACTCTGCAATTTACACCATTGATTAGTGATGGCAGATACATCTATGTTATTGCTTAACAAAAAGCACCTAAAAAAAAGAAGGGTAAGTAAAAATCACAAAATTATGCTAGAATTGATCTAATACACTCAAGTTTTGTTTATGAAAATCTTTTATTAATAATAACTTATATAGAGGATGGCAAGGAGGATGATCAAGATAATGCTGACGATAAAGACGACTCTAAGCCACCAATGTTGGTCTTAGAATGCTATGACCCACAGACACCAACTTACAAGTTCGTGAAATCAGTACCCCTCTACAAAAACGAAGACTATGCTCCCTTCATTAAGGAATCAAACAGTGAGGAATTCCTTAAGAACTCTTCATTCGCAACTAATGGGCAAGTTCTCTTGATCCAAACAAACACACATGCCTACTATTTCGACATGAAAACTGGTGTGAGAGTATTTAAGAATAAATTCACTAGTGAGGAACAGTAAAATGTTAAGATTACCTACGATTATGCCAACAATGTGTTCTATGCATTTAAACACACATAAGCAAACACTAGACTAGAAGTTGTACAAATCAACAATTTCAAGAAAGGAGGAGTTAGTTACGGTTTCTCAAAGAATTTCCTAAGCAACAGACTTAATGATTTCAGATCTTAGGTTTTTGGAGATGCTCCAGTGGTTGACGGCAAAGTTATAGCTCCTAATAAGCTTAACTTAATCTAAAGAATCATGAAAAATGTTACTACTCCAGTTCTTATCTAGCACAGTAAACTTGAATCATCCGTTGAAATCTCTTGTGCTCAACCAAAACTTCTTGGTACCTTAATTTTAAGATATATTGAGAAGTCTTGCTAATAATTTGATGTAAAGCTTGATGAAATCAGATCTCAAGGCAAGAGCGCAAGTGAAATTGAAGAACACATGATGAGCTTTTTCAAATTCCCAAATGCAACTTACTTAACTCATACTCTATTTTAACTAATTTAAGAGAACTTATAAGCTAAAACCGCACTTATCAACTCCAAAAAATCTTCCGATAATTTAGTTGATTAATATGGGTTATACTTCACTCTTAAAATTTTAACTGCTAATTTCCAAGCACTAAGCTTCTGCTCTATTTCACTTCCAGATCTTATGGATGAAGACGCTTATTAACTATTCTTAAAATCATATAAAGATTGCATTGTGAAGATTATTGAGGAGGGTTACACATTAGATTTTGAAGATAGTCCAATTAAAAATGAATTGGAAAGCCTTTGGCGAGAGATTTATCAGTTATGCTTGAACATTCTATCAACATCAATCAACCTTATCTATGCTGATAATAAATAAATCATCTAAAATCTTTCAACTAATTTGAAAGAACTTCAAAATGAAAAGCAAGCTGAGAATAGTAGTATCTCACTCAACTATCTCTCTGCTCCAGAAAATGCCAAGAAAATTCTATTGGGAGACTCAGAAGAATTAGATCTAATTAAATAAGTTTATGAACAATGTTGTGAAATTAAGAGCAAGGATCTTGTAAACACAATTAAAAATGCCAAATTAGATTCAGAAGAACTAAAACTCTCACAATCTTCAACTCTTGTAAATGCAAGTAACAAGTTCATCAAAAGCTTAAGTGAGTAGTTAATTGTACAATACTGTGCCCTTAGTGAGACTATTGCTAGCAAGTAGCAAGTATCTTAAGCACAAGTAAGTGACAGAGATGAAAGAGATAAAAAGAGACTCAAAGATTACGACCAACTTATTGGTACATTCTTTGAATTAGCTTCAAAAGAATTGATCTCTTAAATTAAAGTTGTTAATGACTACCTAGCTAGTACCTTTGAAGCTAAAACTGAGGAAACCTGGTCCGGAATAAACGAACAATATGAAAAATATTCCTTGTTCTTGGACTAACTTTTCTAGTATAACTCAGGGTTCTTCTAAATTATTACCCTATACGTTCAAACTTTTTCAGTATTTAAACTTAAAATTGCATTATTACCATAAATCTCTCAATCAGTTACTTAAATCATCAGTGAAGTGTCTCAATTCAACTCAATCCTAAAAAAGTACAAAGAAAAGGTTACTGTTGAAGCTGATAAGGATAAAATCAAGAAATATCTAGATAATTTCTCAAGAAATCTATGCTGGTTTATTGGTATGACAGCATACAAACTAATTAAAGTGAAGGAAGTAGAGAAGGACCAATCCGGCGAGAAGAAGGAAGGTGCCAAGGAACCTACTCAATCCGAGAAGATGCAAGACTTAATTGTCCAATCCAACCTCCTGTCCGGCGGCATAGAGAACCGTTTCTTGACTCTCTTCTCAAACGACACTTAAACCCAATTAAACGAGTTAATTAAGATCTCACAAGATAAGAAGTTACAGTAATTGTTACATGATCCCACTAGAGTGCAGGAAGATGATAAAATAGTCACGTCTATTGTGCATAAAGGACAAAACGAAAATGTTGATAGAGTAATATAATACTTACAACAATTCTTAGAGAGGAAGATACCCATGGTGCCACATGCTAGGTTGAGTGGAGAGGACGGTATGCGCCTCAGTAGAGCTGCCTTCGCTGTTATGATCAAATTTAGCGAGTTCTTTGAAGAGTTCAATATGCTCGTTGATGAAGTTGAAATGATGTGGGTTGACCTAGAAGAAGACCCTGAGAGAGACATCAAAATTAAAGAACATTTGAAGCAAGCCTCACACTACGAATAGATAGCAAAGAGATGGGAAAGTGCCACAAAGATGCGCCAATGGATCAGTGAGAAGAAGAAGAATCTCATTGAGAAGGTAAAGAAGGAAGTAGAAGCCGAATACACCAAGAAGAAGGCTGAAGAGAAGAAGAAACAAGAGGAGCAAGAACAGAAGGAAAAAGAACAAAAAGAGAAGGAGGAGAAAGAGAAGAAGGAGAAAGAAGATAAAGAAAAGCTGCTTAATGGTGGTGATGCATAACAACCTGCTGCTGATGCTGCTGTTGTTGAGGAAGAGAAGAAGATAGAAGAAGATGCAGTGCAGATTGATACTACCACTACTAAAACCGAAGATGGTGCAGATAAACCTGCTGAGGAAGAGAAAAAAGCACCAGAGGAAGATGCTTAAGGATTCACTGAAGCTGATAAAGTCATTATTGAGGAACAGACTGACAACAAGTTCAATGTTGAGTTACAGAAGATTTATGAGAAAATCATTGAGAAAGCTGAATTCCTTGTCAAATTGCAAGTACCAGGTGTATATTTGGTTAAAGATCCAACTAAAAAGAAGGAAGGTACTCTTTTGATTATTAAGGATCCTTCACAAACCAAAGAGTCCGTTGACGGTGAGCCAATTCCCGAGCCAGCATTCGACTGGAAGGACCGTTTGAAGTCATGGCGTTAAATGTAAACTTCCAAAGGTGCTATTAAATCCTTCACCGACAGAAAGAAGGAAATCTTCGATTCATCTGTTATGAGTATCCTTGCCTGTCTTTAAACACCAATTAACACTCAACGTATTAAGAAATAAGTTGAAAGTGTATTCCTTAACGGTGCCAAGAGAGTAGCTGGTCTGAAATTACTCGGATCATTGATAAACATGGAACTTCCACAAACACACAGATACGATTTGATTTCATGGTTCGCATCATCCCTAAGAGGAAATAAAAACACTCTATCTCATTATTTAGATGACTTAAGAGGCTGTGGTCTACATTTGGAAGACCTAGCTAGAGAGAATTTCTTCGCAATTATGAGAGGACTAGTCAGATAATTAAAGGATTGCAATGAAGAATCAGAGATTAAAGTCATTCTTAATGCACTTAAATGGAAGTTCTTGGCAAGAGATCACTCTAGTTTGAGACACCTCGATATATTCAAAACTCTACATGAAGGTGACGGCAAGAAGGAAAATAAACTCAAGAGAGCATGGGGTAGACCCATTAAATAGGAAGTTGTAGCTAATGAAGGCGAAAAGAAACTCACTAAGGAAGTTATCGACTTGTTTGAATAGGTGTTCTTACTTACAGTCGGTAGAATAATCAAACCAGATACTGGTGCACTGATGAAACTTAAATAGAAAGGTACAAGTATCCCTACTCTTGAAAAAGCCACATCAGTTATTGATGAGAATGTCTCTGAACATTTAATTGGTTAAGCATTCGAGGTAATCTTCAAAGAATTCGAGAGATACATTAAGATAATGAAGATGTTCAAGGGAATAGACTGGAACATCTATGTCAAGATGAGAAACAAAGAGAGAAAGGCTGGTGATGCCAAGAAAGACTACGATGATGAGAATCTTCTCGATGAGGATGAGTTGGAAGCTAATAAGACTGAGGAGGAGAAGAAATAAGAAGAAGAGGTGAAGGTAGAAGATGGTGGTGCTTAACCACCTGCTGCTGAAGAGGAGAAGAAGGACGAGGAAGTAAAGGTAGAAGATGGCAGTGTTGCCCCAGTAGACGGACAACCTGAGGAAGAAAAGAAGGAAGAAGAGAAGAAAGAAGGTGATGAAGAAGTTAAAGAGGAGGAAGACTTGGAGGAAAAAGAGAAGTAAGAAGCTATTAAGAAGCAAGAAGAGAGAGCTGAGAGAGAAATGAAATCTATATACAAACTCTACAGTGAATCTTTCCTCAAGAGACTACTCCGTTTAGTTGAAATCTTCACTTCAATCGCAACCACTAGCCCCTACCCACTTTCCATGGTGTAAAGAGTAGCAAACCCATACCAACTCGAAACACTCCTAAACCTCCTGATTTTATCATCCCCAAGAATAAAGATAGTTGTTTTGAAAGTAATCTAAAACCTGATTAAAATCGCAATTCCATTTGAAGTATTCGAGGAGACCATTAAAATCATCTCATAAGACCCCAAGTCACAGGCATATGAAATTCTAAACAAAGTTATCCCTAGTGTTAAATTCGAGGAGTCACTGTTCCTGAAGTTCTTATATAACTATCTGCTCAGTGTCAGACATAAAATGTGGACAAAGTCCGGTATTGAATGTAAGTATACATACAAATAAACCGATATTTGACTCAAATATTCAAACTTAAATCGTTATTGCTTACGGTACATATTTTCATTTATAAATTTGACCAATATATCCTAATCCAATATAATATAGCTGAGGGACAATATTCAGTAACATAGGAGATATCACGAATCTTTAGAACAATCATTTGTGGAAGTAATTTAACCAAGAAGTTCTAAGATTTAACCCATAAAAATCTTAAAAAAGTAGTGTAATCTTTAGATGATACTTCAATTGAGGAAACTGATCTCTGGTTAGGATTTTTACCTGGCAGTGATTTCGATGGAATTAGAGTAGGTTAACAAGTTACAAATTAGGATAAGGAAATATTGACAATAGTAGGATTTTCAAAGAACTACTTTACACATTAAGATGCTTCAAAGAAATAGAAAGCAGATTTTGAAAAGATAAATGTTAACTTTAACTATAGAGAGAAAACTAGAGTGCTATGTTTATATGAATAAGGTGAAATGTTCGAGTTGACTGAAAGAGACATTAAAGAACTTATTCCTATGTAATAAAAGATTGAATTTAAATAATTAGATGATTCAGAATCTTAACAATAAATGATAAGTTAATTAATAACTGTGTTGAATGATGAAAATTATTACAAATTGCCTTATTTAGAGAGAATAAAGAAATTAACCATTAAAAATTTTCTTCTAAAGTACTTTATGATGCAAGTATAAGTAAGAGGTTAAGAGTTTCTTGATCTACTTTAAAGTAATGGGCTTTTGAAACCTTTTATTGAAAATATTTTTAGAATAGCAAGTAAACCTCTTAAAAATTAAAAACCTGATTAACTACCATTAGAATGGTTAAACATTCTTGGCTACCTTTTAAGATAAAAAGCTTTAGAATCAAATGAGGCTCTTGATGAAAACAAGGGAGTTAGTGCAGTTATCCAAGATAACAAATACATGGCATTTAAAGGACTGAATCCTGGTAGTAATGATATAGTAAGTTATCCAATAGCAGGTAGTATAAATCTTTAGTAAAACATTCACTCAAATGTGATGAGAGTAAGAAAAGGATTTGATGTGATATCTATATAAGAGGAAGGGTAATTAGAGATTTCATTAATTGAAAATTCACTTTTATAAAATGATCCAGATAAGGCTTTTGTAATTATTAATCATTCAGCAATTTCAGTTGTATCAGAAGAAGTTGATTTGATTGATTTATACAGATAACTAAGAAGATTATCATTAAAATACCCACTTAGATTCGATGGACTTGCTGAGAGAATTGTGATTTAATTAGAAAAGGAAGATTATGATTAAGTAATGGACAGTAAATTGCTATAATTTTCAAAAAAACCTAAATTCACTTAAGATAATTCTACTCTTGATATTTTATGCGATTTATTGGAAGATTGGGGATCATGCTCTGAAGAAATTGTTAATTATATGAGAAATACTAAAAATACAGATTTAATATAAATACAAAGAAACCTAGTAGAAGCAATGAACCCTAAAAATCTACCAGAGTTGATTGCTAAATAAAAGCAAGCTATTGAAGTACCAGATATTGATGAAATTGAGGATCAAAGTTTAGAATTTTTAAATCATACTAGTTTTATGGAAATGATTAAGGCAGACGTAGAGAAACCAGCATTTAATGTTGAATCTAATTAATTCATGTGGAAAAAAGTTTAAACATTTATTGAGAAAAACATTTTACCATTAAATGAAGTAGAGAGAAATTAACGTTAATTCGAAAATTAAGATATGCTTGGCTAAATTTATAAAATTGTTGGTAAATGTGAGGGTAACTTACTTTTGAAAGAATATGAAACTACACTAGGTACTTAGAACTTATTTATTAATAGAGAGATTCTACTTTATATACTTGAACATGGAGATTTTGAAAATTTGATTCCTAGTTTGATTGAAACATAAGATAATTAACTTCATCTAGCTAATTTCATTAAGATAACATTCAATGAATCATTAAAATCCAAAAACACTCAGGCATTATAATTACTAAAATTAGTAAAAGAAACCTTAAGAAAGCTTAATATTAAGGCCTAATAAAATCATTAAATCAAAAGCTTCTTATCAAATCTCTATGTTAATCACATAATATCAGGTGGTATTAAAGCATGCCAAACTTTCTAAAAAGATTCAAAATAAAACCCTATCATCTAATCAAATGCATATCAAGAAGAGTAGTAAGCAATTAAATTCTCAAACCCGAAGCTCTTTAATTATATGACAAGATTAGTGATGATTCATAACCCTTCTATTTTATCACAAAGTGATTCTATCTTGCCAGACATACTTACTTTATCTAAAATATATGCAGTATACTATACTTAACACAGCACTAAAGCTGCTCTCAAATTCTATAGATTAGCCCTTGAAACTGTTCTGTATACTACAAATAATGTTAAAACTTTGAACCTTGGCATGCTCGAAACTTTCATTAACAATAAGCTACTAATTTACCAAGGAGAAAGTTTGAAAAACAAGGCAAAAATGGATGAAGTAACATCTTATTAAAAGTTAATATCAGAAAGTTACTCAAAAATGATTGAGCTAAGGAAACTTGTTGAATAAAAGGAAATTAGAGTAAGAAATGAAATGAAACTCTCAAGATATTTGTTAGCAATTAAGAAAACATTAAGAATAGTTGAGGAAAGTACATAAGGAAAATTTGATTTCTTAAAGTACTAATAATTTGCTAAGAAATGTGATTCAAGTTTTAAAGAACTTTTAACTTAAAATTTAAGTACTGCTCATCCGTAAGTATATCTATAATTGTGACTTAATTCAATTTTAGAATGTTTAATGTGCCTTTCAAAGCTTATAAAAAGGTTGAAGAATGCAGTAGTATGCAAGTAATTTTAAGTGCAAAATCTAGATTACCTCCATTTACCTAACTTGCTATAACAGCTGATCCAGAAGGCAAAAATGTGATTCAAACAATTTCAACTCAAGACTTAATTGAAAATTAAACAATCAATCTTTATAGAAATGATTTCTATATTCACTATCCAGTTGTTTAGAGCAACTTAATTGCATTTGGATAATAAAAAGGCAGTAAACTTGGAAATGGAAAGACTGAATCAGAAACTGAACCTATATTGGTAAATACGAGTGGGCTATAATCTGATAATATCAAAAAGATATGGGCAAGAAAGAATTTCTCATTGGTAAATATTATAGACTTATTTCTAATTTGATATATAGATTTTAACAAAAGAAGACCAATTATATTTAGCAGGTTAAGTTAAAGGCACTTCAATCAGGTCAACATTCACAAAAGAAGATCTTCCGCTTAAAGATGCTAAAATTGACTTAGTATCGGTAGGAAAGCATTCAATTATAGTTAAGACTGTAGATGATAAATATTATTAAATGGGTAGTTGTAAATTTGGACACTTGAAAGAAGCAGATGGAGCAACAGATAAATTTACTGAGATGGATGCAAAAATGTTAGTACTTAAAAGAGAGAAAATTATATAAATTGAATCAGGTTCACATTTTACTCTGTTCTTAACTGATGATGGCAAAATATACGGTAGAGGAGATCATTTCTTAAAGTCACTAGGTATTGATGGCAAAAAAGAGGTGAAACACATTTTACTTCCATAGAAGTATTGTGTGAAACGCATTTTCTGTAATTAAGGAGGCTCCAAAGATAACGCTATTGCTATATTGGAAGTATATGATTCAGACGATAGAATCAAGAAGTACTTATCTGCAGGCAGAAATAGATATGGTTTGTTAGGGCAAGGGTAGAATGTTGTGTCTTCAGAGCAATTTATCGAAATGGCAATGCATTTTAAGATTCTGCAATTCACTCACATTGAAATGTACACTAGATAAGCCTTAGCTATATCAAAAGACAATTAATTATATGTTTGGGGATCTAATGAATATGGAGTGATTGGCATGGATAAGGTTAATGAGATATATTACACACCAACAGTTAATCCTGTATTCAAGAACTATGCAGTCTGTAAAATAGCAGCAGGATCGATGCATTCACTAGTATTAGTAAACAAGAAACCCAAAGGGAGGCAATTAGATTTATACTCAATGGGAAGACCTATTGTAGCAAACGAGTTCGCTCATTTAGGTATCTCAGAAGGCGAAAGCAAATTGCAAGCACCACTCGTTTGGCAAATTAAGCATTTTATTGGCAAGGATATTGAGCACATTGCTGCAGGCTAGTATAGTTCATTTGCTATTGTAAACCCTGATGAAAGTTAATTCTCAATGAAGCATAAGATTAGTGAGAGAGTATAAGAAGAAGGAATTATGCATTTCTTCCATAATGAATAAGGTAAACTTATCATGGTACCTCCTTCTAATTATGATGTGTATAAATTCTCTCTACCAGATATATGCTATGCTATTAAATACCCAATCAAAGACCTGGAGAGCAAGTCGTTCCCTCTTGATTTAGAGATGTTATAAAATTATCTTACAGGTTCAATTGATTTTGCTTACCATGAAGGTGTTTAATGCAAGATATTTAAAGAAGATATTATTGGACCAAGATACTATACAAAATGCTAGGTAGGAGATGATATTGAGGTGTAAAATTTCAGTGAGTAAGGGTTCTTTATGAGTAAACCAAGCGACATGCACCCCTTAATTTATGTAAGATTTGCAAGACCTATTGATTAAAGCATTGATCTACCTATTATTGATGCATCTAAGTACTATGAACCTACTGAGTACTATGGTATTGATCTATAAATTAAGCCAGATGTTAAAAACGAAATATCTAACTTATTAATTCAATATAACCAAAATGGATATGATTAAGTTCAAAAGTTGATGTCAAAGTTTGATAAGGAAAAGGTTAGTCTTATTAAAGAGTTTATTGGTTCATAAGCAATAATTGATGATTCATTAAATGAAGCTTTTGAAAAATTAGAATAGCATAGAGTTAAGTATGAAGCTCTTGATATTAAATCAGATGAGTAAATACAAGAATTTGTAAACCCAAAATATAAGCCATTGTTAAGTTTAACTAATGATAGCTACAAGTTTATTTAAGCTATTTTAGAGAAGTAAAGTAAATAATATCAAAAGTTTATGAGGATTGCTACAAAGACTAAAAAAGGATATCCCTTAATAGAGAAATTTGGATGGTAAAAATATATTGACTTTATTAAAAGTGATATGATGATACATATTAAAAGAAAGATTATTAACACTAAAATTGCTAAACTTTAAACCACTAGTGAAGGTGCAGTAACAATTAAGAGAAGAAAAGCCTTCTATTTTGTGAATTCGGGACAAGTTGATAATGAAGGTTAATATACTATATTTGGTCAAGTATATTAGTAGATGAAGAATGATAAATTCGATGGATTTAAAAAGAATAGTGTTGATAGTAAAGTATTTAACGTTTCATTTGCAGGAGAAGGTTCATAAGATGCTGGAGGTCCATTCAGAGATTGCATTACTAATATGTGCAAAGAACTTTAATCAGATAGTTTACCAATATTTGTAAGAACTGCCAATCACAAAAACAATCATGGATAATTTAGAGAATGTTGGATTCCAAATCCTTCATCAAAAAGTCCAAGTCATAATAAGCTCTTTGAATTTTTGGGAGCTATGATTGGTTGGGCTATGAGAACTACATCAGCACTAGAGTTAGATATTGCCCCACTATTTTGGAAGAAGATTGTTGATGTTCCTTGTACAGAATATGATTTGAAAATGATTGATACTTATTCTTGGTAGGTTATAGAAGATCTTAGAAATCATAAAAAGTCATTGTCAAAAGATGATTTTGATGCTGCTGTTGATTAAAATTTCGTTACAATTTTATCAGATGGTTCTGAGGTAGAGTTATGCTTCAAAGGTAAAGAGAAGAGTGTTACTTGGGATAATGTAGAAGAATTTATAGATTTAGTTGTAAAGACTAGATTAACGGAGTTTGATGAATAGATGTCTTACATTAAGGCTGGAATTAAATTGATTTTACCAGATGACATTTTATTCTTTATGACATGGTAGGAGCTTGAAATGAGAGGTACAGGCGCAAAGACTTGTGATCCAGCTACTCTTAAAAAGATTACTACTTATGATGTAAGTTTATAATGATTTATTTTATCAAATCGTATTTTAGGGTTACAAGGAAGATGCAGAAACTGTAGTATGGTTCTGGGAGATTTTCAACGAATTTACAGAAGAAGAAAGATCACTATATCTCAAATTTGTTTGGGGTAGATCTAGACTTCCAATGAATTTAGATAAGATATCTCGTAAACATTGCTTAGAATATTATAAAAGCAGAGCCAAGGACTCTCTTCCAATCTCACATACATGGTAAGATTTTTACTTTAATAGCTTAGATTATTTAAATAAATCTTTTGTATATAGTTTCTTCAGAATCGATTTCCCAGATTATTCTAGCAAGGAGATATTCAAAAAGAGATTACTTTATGCTATTAATTTCTGTGGAGATATTGATGCTGATAGAGGTAGACATGATATCGCTGATGAAGAGTGAGCTATTTGGAGAAAATTTAAATTACAAAAATGTAAGAAGAAACTTGAATTTGAATATGATAGTTTCAAAGGTATTATGATTTATTAGAGTAATTATTGATTGATTTCTTAATTTCAAAAACAAAACATTCAACCCCAACTGATTTATATTTATTTTAATTATTTCTAAAACTACATTATTATTATTCTTAGGGGTTTTGGGGTTTT
>LAST02008641.1:0-12194 GCA_001273305.2 Sterkiella histriomuscorum
CCCAAAACCCCAAAACCCCAATCTGAAATATTTTAGAGATTAATTAGGAATTAATTTCTATGGATAGAATTATATTTTAACAAAATTATTGATTAATGAAGCACTTGTTTAAAAAGTCAGTATAAATTTCATTTGCATCTATTTTAGCAATCAAAGCAGCTGAAATTAGTAAGAAAAATGAATATTCAGTCCGATTTCCATTCACTACTATGTATGCATAAGCATCTTTTGCAGTACATGAAGATTTAATTTAAGAAACTATTAAATAAGAGTTTACAAAAGACTTATCGGCATTACCTTTAGTTGAAAGGGCCAAATATAGCTTTGAGTTAAAGTCTAGAGAATAGCACTTAAAAGAGATAATGGATGAGAAGAATGTATATGATATATTGATAATAGGCGGGGGAGCAAGCGGGGCTGGAGTCGCCTTAGAAGCTGCATCTAGGGGATTGAAATGCGCTCTTGTAGAAAAGTACGATTTTGCCTCAGGTACGTCATCTAGGTCCACTAAAATGGCACATGGAGGAATTAGGTATTTTGAAAAAATGATGAAACTTGAAGGTGATCCATTTGAGAATTATGAATTACTTAAAGAAACTCTTCATGAGAGAAACTACTTTTTATTTGCAGCACCATTCTAAAATAAACCACTTAAGCTTGTTATTCCTTCATAATCATTCTTTAGTGCAGCATTCTTTTATTATCCTGGAGCTCTACTTTATCATTTAATGTATATAAGGGAGTTGGTTAAATCTTAATATTAAACAGGATTAAGTGGACCAAAGGTTCTCGGAAAAGCTAAGTTGATTGATATGTTTAGAAGTATTAAAGCAATTCATGGTTAATATGGTGTGTTGATGTATGAAGCATAAATGATGGATTCAAGAATGAACTTAAATTCTTTGTTAACTTCAACAGTTGACTAATATGTTCCAGGAATGAAAGGAGCAAATATAGCAAATTATGTAGAATTTGTAGATTATGTAAAAAACCCAAACGGAAAGATTGAAGGAGCAATTTTATATGATAACTTAAAAAAGAAACAGTTCAAAGTGAATAGTAAAGTTGTAGTAAATTGCACTGGTATCCATGCTGATGAACTCAGATTGAAAGATAACCCAAATGTGTAACGAAGAGTGACTGGAGCAAGAGGAACACATCTTATGTTCCCTAAAGAATTAATACCTGAAAATACTGGAATAATTATCCCTAAAACAAAGGATGGAAGATTGATATTTATTATTAATTACCTTGGACATGCGATGGTAGGTACCACTGATGATAAATGTGATGTTACGCATACTGTTAAACCATTAGACTAAGACATTAACTTTATTGAGAGTGAGTTAAGAGCAATATTTGGACAAGAATTTGATTATAAAAATTAACTATTAAGTTCATGGTCAGGTATAAGACCATTAGTTGTTGAAACTGAAGAAGATCGTCGTTTAATAAGAGAAAGAGAATAATTAGAAGACACAACCTTTTATCGCAAATCTAAACGTAGATTTACGAAAAGTATTATAAAACTAGGTTAATATATCCATGGTGTGCCATAGGGTTAAACAGCAAATTTATCGAGAAATCATGTTATTGAAGTAAGTTAGAGTGGCTTAGTTTCATTAATGGGAGGTAAATGGACTTCTTTCAGAAAGATGGGTGAGGAAACTATTGATACAATCATAAAAGCACGTATCGCTTAATTAGATCTTAAATAGGAGAAATCTATTACTGACAAGTTTAAGTTACTAGGAAGTTACACTGCTGTTGAAATATCAGATGGAATTAGTCAATCGGCAGATGAAGTACAAGAACTTTATGAAGATCATTTTGTATTTACTTATGATTTATCTAGAGACTCTGCCCGACATTTATATCACTCTTATGGTACAGCAGCATTAAGAGTTATTTAACTAGGCCATGCAAATAAAATGAACTAAAAAATTCACCCAGATTACCCTTACTTAAGATCTGAAATTTTATATGCTGTCAAGAATGAAATGGCTGAGAAACCTAATGATATAGTTTGTAGAAGAATACCAATTGGATTTTTAAATGCTGAACTTACCAATAAAATTTTGAGTGAAGTTTGTGATATTATGGCAAAAGAAAAGAAATGGTCTAAATAACAAAGATAAGCAGAATATGAAGAGGCTTTGAAAAATCTTGAGTATTTAAAATGATCATAAAGATAAAAGTTTGAGTAGAAAAATTATTTATAAATACATAATGTAATTAAAATTTTACTTAAGTTTATGATACAATTTAATATCTATATTTTGCTTATTTATATTATTTAAAGTCTGTTACATAATTATAATTAAAAATGTCAACTGCAAAAAACTAAAAAGGAAGCAACGAGAGGGTAGAAGATATGCATCTTTTACTTTCAGAGAAGTACTAAACATATAAAGATTTAGCAGATAGATGCTTAATTAATACGTAACACATAGGTAAAAATAAAATGAACTTCTTGCTAATAATTTCTATAGATAAAGGAGATAAGAGAGTATTTTACCTTAAACCATAGAGTATTTTCTTAGAAGAGCCAAGGAAATAAAATTAATATAGAAACGAATTTGTTAAAATGGTATCCACTCCTCCTGCACCAGAACCATTTACCCTATTTGCCGATGATTTACACAGGGTAAGATTTTTCTTGATTACTAACTTTATTATATAGGATTTCATTGAGCTTGTTCAAGATAGAAGTAATCCATCTCTTACCAAGCAAGATCTAGCAAATTTCTTCAAAAGAAGACAGTATAAACTACAACATAAGAAGTATAAATTGCTTTAAAGATGGGCACATCACGCCTTGACATCAGAGTTAGTAGATAAAGTCTCCCTAAAGTTTAGTCCAACTTACTCGAAACTTTAATTTGAATTAGAAAATTCAGTTAAACGTTATTCAAGACTTGAGGGAGAAGATCACTTTTTAAACGTTAATAGACCTTAAACTATGCATGAAAATTAAAGTAATTAAGACACATAAAGCGTAAGTTTTTTTATTCTATTTTTAATAATGAATATATAGAATGCTTTAAGTACATTGAGAATTGATGATATTGATGTATATTTAAGAATCACTACATATGAAGAGAAAATAAGTAAAGATGCTGAGAAGTTTATTTAAAGAGTTAAATGGACTCCTATGTCTAACCGATACGAAATATTCTAAGACTCAATCGAATATTTCTAATAGATAAAAGAGGAGAATATATCAAAGCAAAGATCCTTACTTAGTTAAATCTAATAAAAAGGATAAGCCTCAATTAATTTTAGGAAACTAGGTATTACTGGTTAAAAGGAACTTTAGCAAATAGTAGATTCACAAAATTTATCAAAATCAGAAAAGAAAAGCAGCAATATTAGAGATAAATATTTGGAAACTTGCAAGTACAATTACGAAAGACCCAAGAACATTGTTTGGAATGATGTTGAACTAAAGCTTTAACTCACAGAAAGAAGTGCACCTTTTGGAATTCATGGAGATTTAGAAATTGATAATGGGCATTCATTCGCATATAGTATAATAGTATTTTTCCCAACATACTTCTAAGCATAGGTAATAAAAAGTTAATTTGCTCTTTATGATGCTGTTCCAGCTTTGATAGATCCCACAACTTTAGCTAAAAAGAATATTCAATAACTTCTTGATAGAAATAGGAAGAAATACGGTAATAATCTAAATGGCAAAAATTCATTGCTTGAGAGACTTGAAATAAAATAGAAAGAGGAGCAATTAAACACAGAATTTATTAATTCTGTCGAGAAGGCACTATTTGGAGAATTTAATGGTGGTTAAATAAAAGATTTTCCTTCTATTAGAATAAAGAAGAGCTATTGGGTTTAATTTGTTTGTTATGAGCCAGTTTTAAACAATGATTAGAAATATTAAGCAGCTATTCTGGCAGGAGAATCTAACCCTATTGATGATTGTTTAAAACTTTCTCTTGAGCTATTAAATTTACAGGATGTTACAAATGTTAACTTAATATTAGAAAGTTTATCTTCTATACATCATGATAAAGTGAAGCATGGAGAAATTAAAACTGAGTTCTTAATTAAGAATGCTTTCCTTTCTTAAGAAGATTTGATAGAAAGAATAGATAGAGACAATGTTTTCACAGAAGGAGAAAGATCATTTTTGTCAATCTTTAAAGGTTGTTTAAAAACTAAATCAGACTATGTGCCAGTAAAGCAACAAGAAGAGCTACATAAGCACAGTTTGTTATAAGTTCCTTAACATTTACTATTTTCACTTTATATGCTGTAATATCTTAGAGCTAGAGATTCAAAAATAAAACTTTTATACATGCTTAATGCATTTAGAGCAGTTTAAAAAAGAATTGTCATTGAAATGAGAGAAATGGGAACAAGAGATAGAATTTTAGGTGATGTAAACTTTTTGGGACCAATGGAAAATGTGTAAGATGATTTTACTTAACTTGATGACGATGCTGGTAGAAAAACTGCTAATGAAAGACAAACAGCTACCTAATCATAAGGTAGATTTACTGAGACTTCGTACTCATCTATGTATAAACCAAATTAACTTTAAGAAAAAGATTCCTCAGTAAAATTCTACAATAAATATGCCAATAAAAAAGAAGAGTCATTAGAGAAAGATTAGGATAGCGTTGATATCATCAATGATCATTTAGTTGATATACAGAAGATAAGGTTTAATAATAAATTTCAGAACTATGTTTTTTCTACTTGTCCTATTATACCAAGGTTCCATGCTACATTTGGAGAACCCTTAGAAAGATAAGAAATATCAGCTGAGCTCGAAAACTTAAAGAAAGCCGATAATAAAAAAGAAGAAGGTTTGAGATTGATGGGAAGAGTTGATTATATTTATTTAGATGAAAATACTGGCTACTATATGGTTAAAGATGATTTTGGAGTTCACATTATGTTTGATGCAGCTTTCTTAGACATGAGAAGTTTAGAATAGGAATTGTTAAAAATATGCTCATTTTACATCTCGAAGTCTGAACCACTTCTAGATTAAGAATTGAGACACATTTTTCCTTCTGTGGATAGATTACAATTATTAGATGAGATCTTTGAATGTGAAATGAATTATCACTAATCAAAGCTGGAGCTTGCCTTAACTTATTTAGAATGTTTTGAGCATATTTCAGATACTCTAGAGTAACAAAGAATGGTTTAAATTATAGTTGATTTAATGGCATTAAGACCAAGATTGAATTTGAATGGCACTCATTTTAAAGACTCTTATAAAGCTGAAATTGAGAACTTCAAACTTTAAAATTAAGTTATAAGAGAGATTATTAGGCTATAAATGAAAAATGAGTTTGAGCATAATAACTTTATTAGAGACTATTTAGAAAGAACATATCGTCTAATTATGGAATAAATTGAAAATAAGTTTTAATATTAAAGACCTGAAACTCTTGATTCTGAGATAAAAGCTAGAGAAAATCTTTGTAAGTTATAAAATTAGAATTTAATTATAATTTAGAAAAGGGAATTGTTGATGATACTATATCTTCTTAATAAATTGATCCTTTAACCTAAGATTCAGTTTAAACTTAAGATACGAATTAAGAATAAAAAAATCGAAGGAATTCATAAGAGAACGTGGCAGATTAAAAGCCTTAAATTTTTACTGCTAAATTTTCTGATCCAAAAGAATTCGCAAATTACCTTGGAATCCCATTTGCATCTTTATCTATGCTTATGAAAGATTATAAAGAACGAGACCCTTTGGTAAAATAGTCAATTCATGAGCATGTATCTTTTATTAAAATAGAAGAAGGTTATCCAATTTTTATGTATGACATGTCAGCAAAATAAAACAATACTCTCGCCTTTAACAAAGAAAGTTAGAGAATAGGAATTTTGGATTTTTATGAATCAATGCACATGATTGTCAAAGTTGTAGCAGCAATGCAAATTGCTTTCTAAGAATTAAATGAAGTTCATAGGCCTGATAATGGGTTAACTACTACGGCTCTTGAATTATCAACTTATAGATATTTTTTAGCTGAACTTAAAGTAGTGAAAGGAGAGAAAACTCTAATGATTGAAAAACCAACAGGAATGAATTACATTGAAGATGATAGTATTCTTGGAAGCTCAGATAAAATGATGTTTTACACCAAAGAATTTTTAGCAACAGCTGAGGATGAATAATCTTCACACAATCCATATTTACTAACAAAGCTGAACTTAAAAACAATTGAGAACTTTTCATTTGATAATTTCTAAAAATTACTTTAGGAAAACAACAATAATTCTGGTTCAATGTTTAATGATGAGATTAAGAAGTAGAGAAAAATTACTACACATCATGCTTACAGATTCTTCCCTAAATTGAAAGCTCGTGCCTAGAAAGTATTTATACCAACTATGCTATTTTTAACCTGTAATTCAATCGAAATGATGCGTTTAAGACATATTTTAGTAATGGCAATTACATAAAAGAAAATTCTTGAAAATGTTTATGAGAAATAAGTTAAGCTATTAAGTAAAGATGGTAAAATCTATTTTAAGGACCCATTTAATTTTGAAAATTTTATTTAACTTGGAGAAAAAAGTTATATAAATTTCGTTGATGACGGCCCTAGTACAGGGATAGAAATTGATCTTGCTATAAATGAATTTGATCCATCATTAAGATCTATAATGAACTTTTCTGATCCTGACTCATTCAAAGCAATGATTTGTCCACTTGGTTTAGAAGAATTAAGAGGCGTTGTCTATTACGAGTTAATGAATCTGTAAACTTTAATAGTAGCCACAAAAACAAATTAAATATTATTAGATAATACTTAAAGATACTTAAGTGAGTTAGAATTATTTTCAAAGGGGTATGTAGTTGCAAATCCTGTTTTTGATTATTACATGAAGTTAAGCGGATCAAATTTGCTTGAGAGTAATTTAAGAAAGTTACATGTTACTGAAAGATCACTTATTTTATCAAAAGCTTCTAGTAAAATTGGAGATATATACTATAACATAATTTCCAGGAAAAATAGAAACAGAAGTTTCCTTGAAAAGCACTTTTAAAAATGTAGACTTGATTTGGTATCAACTTAAGAAAAACATGAGTTGTAATTAAGAAAGTTAAGAACTTTTAGATTGTCTTTATGCGAGGATTATTGTACAGATATTCTTGCAGAGGTTTACAGTGACGCTTTAAAACTATAAATTCTTGTAGAATGTGATTAACTTAGAAAAAGATCATACTTATTACCAAAGGAAACTAACTTTTTAGATATTGGAGTTTCATATTTTGGTGAGTATTAATGTGTTAATTATTAAAATGAGCAGAGTAATTAGGAAAATGTAGTTAATTTAAAGTTCCTTGATAAAGGAAAGAAAAAAATATCTAAACTCTGGAAAATTCCTTCTAATAAAGAAATTATTAGAATGCCTTCTACTTATGATTAAATAAGATAAAAAGATCTAAGTCATTTGTTTTAACTTGACCTTGAGCAAAAGTCATAAAAACTAAATCCAAACTTTAAGAAAAATTCTTAAGATAAATTAATAAAACGCAGACTTCCCAAATTATAACCAATAGAATTCAAAGAATTGGACTTAATATATAGAGAAAAGTAAAGATTTATAGACTTTTAAAATGTTTACTCCCATTAGCATATTCATAACCAAGGTTAATCTTTAACAACATAATAATCTCCTTATTTACTTAGTATTCTCTAGTACTTTAATTCAATTCAAAATCTATTTGATTTGGAGCTTTTCTAAAACAAAATCGGCTCAAATGCTCATTCCATTTCAACATTAGAGAAATATGTTTTAAGCGGATTACCATTTTGGGAAGAAGGAGATGAAGCACTTTTTAATTAAACTTAATAGAGTAATACAAATACTTAGCCTTAAAGTCCAACCAGATCAGTAATTAATGGTAATAATGGTGATATAAGCTAGGTGAGAAAAAATATTGTAGCAGACATAGGATATAAAAATGATTTATCAAATGTTGTTATAGAGAGAATAGCCAAAGAAAAGAAAAATAAACTCACATTACATTAGGAATTAGAATCCATCAAAGATAAGTTTAATGAATTACAGTAAATTATGAACAAACTCGAATTATATGATGATATAGATAAAGCAGCTTAATATTTGAATGAATAAGTATAGCTTTCTTATTTCGGAATAATATCTGGACTCACTGCTGTTTAAGGTTTCTACTAAAAAGAACTAAAAATGAATGCTTAAAAGGAATTAATAATAATTAATGATTTAATGAAGCAATTTTCTCACTTTGATGATGTTAAAATAACATATACAAATGGATTCCATGTTAATACAGCAATAACAAAAACGTCTTAGCTATTTATAGATGAAAACAGTAACATGTTTGATTTTTCTTAATGGTAAAGATCTGTTTAACCAATTATCGATGAAAGTGCCTTGGCACCATCACAATATACTTTAATCAGTGGAATGTTTGAATCAAGCTGTATCAACCTTAAAACTTTTAAGAAAAATAAAATCTATATGGGTAAAATGAGCTCAAGAGACTATGGTTATTTGGACTATTCAATGATAAATGTTGATAAAAATGTTAGGAAATATCTTTATAGCAATTTTATCTCGATAGACAGTTAATTGAAGGAATACTTAAAAGTTAAATTTAGTCACGAAGACTAGTATTTTGTAGGTAACATTAATTAGTATTTCGATCTTATTCATGAGAAAAAATAATACCTAAAAACTCTTTTAAAATCAAGATAGATGAAGAAAATAGTAATGATATTATTAGGAGATAAGCCTATTTCTAACGACCTAGAAGAGTTTAGTCTTCTATAATAATAATTCAATGAGGATGTACAATGGAAAATCAACACAAAATGGGATGATTATTAAATCAACAAAATAAAGAGATAAGAAAGAGACTAACTAAGAAGAAGTTAGCAAAATGGAGATCAAATAAATGCTGGATAAATAAATAATGCTCTTAAAAAACAACAAGATATGAATTCAAATATAATAAGTTAACAAGAGCTGGCTTAAGTGGAAATCGAAATTCTTTAAAACGAGATATAAAGATTTTTAATATAATCCTCTTTCAATATGTTAGATAAAGAGACAAGTGCTCTTGCCAGAGTATTTGACATAAATGGAAAACACTTTGAGTTTTATATCCATCCTTGCCAATAATTTGCAAGTACAAGAGATTAAAAAGTAGATAAAAGAAACCATTTAGATATAATAAATAAAGTTAGCTTCGCATAAAAGTTTCTGACTTAAATTAAAAACAGATGTTTAGAAATTGAAACAATTACCTCAGGAGTAGGAATGGTCATTTCGAAAAAGGATTTAAATGAATGTTTAGAAGAGGCTTGCTGAGCCATAGTTAAAACTGGTGAGGTAGAAATGAGAACGAGGTGTGAGACATTTGCAATGTAGCAAGTACAATATGAAAATTTAATATATATCAAAGACAGATAGCTTCTTAATATGGAAGAGAAGTTAAAACATGCCAAAAAAGAAATTGATAAAATTATAAGAACAAAAGTATTTAGCAAGGGAAATCAACTTGTATATGAATTAGACACAGCAACTCGTTAACTTAGATTAATTAAAGATAACATATTTGAAATGGAAAAGAAACTATCAGATAAAATTAGACTGGATTTTGATAGAGAACTTGATTAGAGATAAATGGAATTAGATGAATGCAGAAAGAAATTTATAGATTTCCAAATGAATGTAAATGCTAGAGTAATGGCTGATGTAAGAGAAAACGTAAATAACATTGATACTTTAATGAAAAACAAAGCTGAGATGTTTAAAGATTTATCTAAAACAACTGGATAACCATAACTCACGAGTTAAACATCTACTCTTGCTTAAGGTACTACTATTAACATTGGAAATTTAACTATTAAAAATATCTCTACTTCCTCAACATTACCTTTACAGGGACAAGTTAGCTTATAAACACAACAATCTTCTGGAGAACAAGCTTATTTCTAAAGAATGATGAAAGAATTTGAATCTCTCAAAATTAATGAAAAAGATGCAAGAGAAGAAGTAATCAAGCTGTAAGAAGTAATTAGAAAATTGAGAATATTTGATCGATTTAAGAGTGTTCTTTTGAAATAATCTTATGAAAATAAGTTAGATAATTTGAGAGATTAACTTAACTCTAATACCTTACTTTGGGAACAATTAGCAGAAGGTGAAAAAAGAGAAAAAGTCCTTAAAAAAGAACTTGAACAATCTTAATAAGAAATAGTGACGCAGGAGAAAATTATTGAATAGCTTAAGGACGAACTAAAACGTGAAAGAGGTGAAAAGTAGAAATTAATTTAGTACAAATAAACCAAATCTAAGAGACTAGATGAGCTAGAGGGCAAGGCAAGAGAATTTGAAGTGCTTTAGAATTTAAATTTACCTAAAGTTTTGAATCTTTTGGAGTCCAAAGAAGATAGAATTTAAGAATTGAGATCAAAAGAGAAGCTGTAAGAAGCTTAAATGTAATAGATAGAAAGATTGAAACTTCTTGAAATTTCTAACATTAAGAAAAAGTTTGATTCAGAAGTAAGATTAAAGTCTGATGCAATGAATAAACTGGAGTCATTAAGACACGAACTACATTTAATTGAAGGGCAAGATTAACATGCAGTGGAAGTTTGGAAGGAAAAATGCAAGAAACTTATTGAAATATGTAGGAGCTTCAAAGATGAAAATGATAAGCTGTAAGTATAAGTATAAGTTGGAGGAGGATCACATAGAGAAGATAGTTAAAGCATAAGTACTGGGAGAATAGGATATTAATAACTCAATGAAAGAGAAATTAATCAAGCTGTTGATACTAACTAAGCAGGAATAGGTAGCAGTTACATAAAGAAATAAACCAAAATGATGGATTAAAGAAACACAAGTAGTATAATAAGAGAAGAAGCTAAAGAGGAACAAGATTTCACTACAACTTAAGGTAGCCTTAAATCTAATGGCTATTTAGATATGAAGTAAGACCTATCGAAAAGCTCAGGCAAAAACTCAACAAGATTTAAGCTTAAAAAGGAAATTTCTGGTTAAAACAAGTAGTAGTTTTACTTCTAATAAGCCATGAACTAATCGATTGATAATCCCTATTTAACAAATGGCTCATAAGTTAATATGTCATTAGTACTTGCTGGAAATACTGGATCGTTTACTTAAAAGAATTTTGGAATTTAAAATTCTCATAGTAAAACAAACCAATCTTTTGTAGACTCATAAAAAAGAGAACACTCCTTAGAAGTTGGTACATATAATAGAAATCAGAAAGTTAGAGGATAAGGTTCAAATGATAACTTTAAAATGAATGTTACAAATATATTCAGCGGTAAATAACAATTAATGAAAGAAGATTAATTTGATAGTTCACCATTAAAAACTCCTGTTAGAAACGGCCCTAATAATCATTATGAATTTGAGTCGCATTCATCTTCTGTGTACGGAAAATTAACACCTGTATACGATCCAAAAGCTGCTTTGACATAATAACAACGAAAATTACACAATCATTATGCATCATAATAGAGATAAAAAGAACAAATGAGTATAGAAAAAAATGATAACGTTTTTTCAAGTTTAGGGGTCATGGCAACTTCTACAAATAACTAGATATATTTCACAGGAAGTTAAATTGGTTAAATAAGTTAAGATTAACTAAGAGATATTGGACCAAGTGACATTAATCTTTAGAATAATCAAAGCAGAAACATAAAGATAATGACTGGATCAAATACAACAATGAAGCCATAATAGAAAACTGAAGTGACTTCAAATAACAATTTATTAAGTATGAAGAATTATATCAACAATACCAATACCCTCCAAGCTAATTAGATTTTAGGAGGGGGCACAAACAACATGCTTTTATCAAACTAATTTGGAGGAGAGCAGAGTACTAGAAACCATATAAATCCAAGCAATACTACAAATGAAGGTACTATAACAACTATGACAGATAGTAGAAATAATAGAGGCTTTTCAAATTCAGTTGTAAAATCTAAAATTATATCACCTCCAAGGGCATTATAAAGAGAATTGGATAGACAAGCATTTAAAGGATAAATCTCTAAGAAACAATAATGATGATATTTATATATTAAAATGATGGAAAAATAATTTATATTTTTAATCTTAAATTCATAACTTCGAAATTGATTGCAGGGGTTTTGGGGTTTTGG
>LAST02008642.1:0-12206 GCA_001273305.2 Sterkiella histriomuscorum
AAACCCCAAAACCCCATGAATAAAGATTTGCATTTATATGATTAATAGCAAATATAGGTTAAACAATTATATAATATTTATATTGACTTAGGCTTCTAAATATTGCTTAATAATTGATTTAAAATTAATTTTTGGGGATAATTAGAAAGTTTGATAAATTATTGTTAGCATAATCATACTTGGTTATTACTTATCATCAAAATAGAATGATAAAGTGATCTTATTTTCGAAATCTTGTAATGCTTACCTATACAAATCCTCGATAATTAATAGTGTTAATTATATTGCCTTAATTATTATTCAATTTATTCCCCTTTTAAATTTGTAAACTTATATATTATTAATTCTAATTTTAATATTGAATCTTCGCCTTATTTAAAGTTTTAGTGGATTCTCTCAATTAAATTTATTAAATTTTGCACATGCAGTAAAATCGTAGTAAAGAACCCCTAACTTTTACTACTTTGTAAAAGTAATAACAAAAAACTTCAAGTAGGGGAGCAAGATCAACCATCAGTAGTTAGAAAAAACTAACACTGGGGCTGCTCTTTTCTCTCTTTACTCTTTCACAATTAACATAAGGTAAATAAATCAAACTAGTATTAACATTTTGATTATAGCTAATGATGTTGGTATTACCCCATTATTATATGGAGTAGATCTATTTTTGCAAGCCAATTTCACTGGAGTCAAATACGCTTCTCTCGCCGGTGGCGCTGAAATAATGTACAGCGGCCAAGGAATGTCACATTAAGCTGAAAACTTCCAAGTTATGTTCAACACAGTTATCTAAAACAAAACTTTTGAGAATGCTGGACCAGCCATATCTAGTAAGTTTAATAGATATATAAAATTCCTCAACAACTATAAAATATCCATATTTATATAAATATTATAATATTTGCTAATAAGCCACTTTGCAATAGAGGATAATGCTTTCAATTCCTAACCATTCTATGGAAAGCTTTCGTATACTACTCCATCATGGATGACACTTTTTGGACAACCGTATGAAAATTTCGACGATACAGATTGGATAACATTCAAGACCTACTTGATAGACAGTAACACAAACACAGGTGTCATCAACCTTCTCAGCTGTCCTACTACCTAAAATTGTTATGTTTCAATGAGCAGAGGATACACTCCTCAGCTTCATTACCTCGTGCCCAGAGTCATGCATCATGGCTCTGAGTTTTCTTACGTAGTTGATCCCAGACAAGCTTAAGAACAGAGAAGATTCGGAGACTTGCCCTTCTATGAAGCCAAGATTGACAATAAAACTGTAAACTTTGAATTATTTATCAATGAAACCACATCTCTTACTCCTTATACTAAAAATAATGTAAGAGGTAATGTTTTTGAAATTGACCCCAACCCAAGTTCTAAAGTTAGAATGAAGTGGAGAGTTGGTAACTCATTCCAGGTTGAAAATTCAATGCTTTAATGCGATATTACCAATACTACTTGCTATAAAGCTAAAGTTGTTCCAGTTATAACCAAGGTTTATTAATCTTCAGGATATTAAAATGGAGGTTAAATTTTAGAAATCGATGGATATGGATTCACTAGTAACATTATCAATGTTAAAGTGGATGGAATTAACTGCTAAGTACTCACTCATAGTAAAAAGACTTTAACTTGCAAAACTGGATAATAAGCTACACCTTCTTCAGATGCCTAATATGTTGGGTCAAATGGTCTTAGATATGACTTCTTTAACACTACTTACTCCCTTTCTTTTGCAAAACTAGCAACCGAGACTCCATACTTCTCGAGAATTGCATTGACCAGTGAGTCTCCAAGAAATTAGAAAGATGGTTACAGCGGTGTCTCTTTGAAGGGATACTTCAAACCACCAGTAAGTGGAAAGTTCAGATTCTATGTTGCTTGCGATGATTGGTGCCGTGTCAATCTTGGAACTAGCAAAGATCCATCAACAAAGACCCTTATTTATGATTCAGCTGGATACACATCATACAGAAGCTACATTCATCCAGCAAACTTAAGATCAAGTGACTGGATAGATCTTGTAAAAGATGAATATTATTTCATTGAAGCCCTCTAATATAATAATGGAGGTGATGAGCATCTAACAGTTTCAGTGGAGATTGACACTAGTACTCCTCAAACTGGACATCATCATGCCATGCGTGAAGTTCAAAGACTCAGAATTAACCCAACTAATGTTAGAGAACAATCAAAGCTAACAATTAACAACCCCTCAACTAACAAGTTCACAATTTTCATTATTCCTCCAGGTTCAACTTAACCTTGGTCAGCAACTGATATTAACTCACAATCAAGTGCAAATGCTATGAAAAGTGCACTCTAGAGTTATTGGAGTCAATACTATGGTGCATCAATCTCTGTCGATTTGGTTATGTATGATGCTACTGGTGCTGTAACTCTAGATATGAGCCTTTCTAAAAAGAGTGTTTACACTATCACAGTTTTAAAATCTATAGCTTCCTAATCAATCACCACTAGACCAACACTAGTGAATTAGGCATCAACTAAGACATCTACATACAGTTTCTTAATGCCAAAGGAAGTTTAACAATCTACTAAGCCCCTTGCAGGTAGTTTCACAATAACCTGCCCACTCTCTGCAATCGCTTCAGCTACTACTGCTGAGATTCCAGCAACCACTAACTATTGGAACATTCCAAACTATATCAACAAAGCCTGTCCTAACTTGAGAGATCGCTACGATCTATGGGAAGGTCCAGCTTACAACTATGTTGTTGATGGTCGTGATTTTATGATCAGATTTACTGATGTCAAAGCTGACTTAAACTAATTAACTATCTAATCTTCAGATTCCAGTCCCATTATTGGCAATGAAGTAACTTATTCTGCAGAAACAATTGTTCCATTTGGATAAACTTTATTCTATGAACCTATTCCATTTGAGTGGCTATACACTGCTGAGACCAAACCACAAGTATTGGTCAGTGTAGATGGCCTACCTGCTGTATGTTCATCCTTAGATTGCGGATACACTTATATTCCAACCACAAAGTTAGTTAATGACTTCTCTTTGTCTGGTTTAACATTAACTATTAACGGTGATGGAGCTACACTACCAGTTCAATCTGATATTGTTAGTATTTACTATTCAAATGTCTTATGCACAATCACCTCAGCTAGCACTTCTACTATAACTTGTACATTAGCATCCAAGGTAGCTGGATCATGGATACCTTAAGTCACTGATATTTATGGTCTAGTACCTGTAGTTCAATCAGCTTTAACTATTCCAGTTGTTGCCACTTCATTAACTCATAACAGTTTGAGATTTTTGAGTTCACCAACTACTCTAAATCCAAATGGCCGCAATACTATTACAATTACTGGTTAAAATTTCCCAACCTCAATCAATGATGGAAGCACAATCGATATAACCTTCTCTGATAACTCCAAATGCCAAGTTTTATCATCTGAACCTACTTAAATAACTTGCTTATCAGATATATTTACATCTGCACCAGGAACCACACTCACTATTACTCTTACTATCAATGGTTAATTTGATTCCTCACTCACATTCTAAATTGCAGATTCACCTGCTTCAATAACTGCAATCTCTCCAGCAAGAGTGTCTCCAGTTTTGAAGACTCTAATCACTCTCTAAGTTAACAATGACTTCGCAGATACATTGATTGTTAGCGATCTATCAGTCAGTGTGATTGATACTAACACCACAAGAGCTAATAACAAAGATGTCAATGTCGTTGCAGTAGATAATACTGCTAAAACCATCTCAATCAAATTTGGTGGTGCTTACTCTGGCACATACAAATTGAGTGTGTAATCAAAAACTTATGGCGCTTTTGATACATCAGCAGTTACCCTTACTACTATTGGTTAAGTCGCAGATTTCACACCAAAGCAAGGATCAATCTATGGTGGTACTTTAATTACAATTGCTGGAGATATGTTCGGTACAGTATACACTGACAACCCAGTAAAAATTGGTAGTCTTGGAGATAGCTATTGTGATGTAATAGACACAGTATCAAATTTAATAACCTGCAGAACTAGAGCAAGAAGCCCAAAAGCAACAACTTTAACCGAGCCACTTATTGTATTCCTGAAAACTTCAGAAGAAGCTGTTTGCAATGAAGTTAACAACTGCAATTACAGATGGTTACAAGATGCTGATTTGCCAACTCTTACATCATTTACTGTGGCTTTTACTTCTGGTATTAATGAGCATTAAGTAACTTTAACAGGAACAGGTTTCCCTACTGTAGTTTCTGATGTATAATTCTTTATTGATGGTGTTGCTTAAACCATTACATCCTCATCAGCAACATAAATCGTTGTAACAATTACCAGTATGCTTACTACCACTTCAAAGAATATTCAATTCTATTTACCTGCTGGTATTCCAGCTGGTGCTGACTAACTTACTACAAATGGTATTACATTGACTCCAACTATCTTGAGTGTTTCACCAGCTGTGGGTTCACCTGCTGGCTCAGTTATTACTGCAGTCGTCAAAGGTGTTGGCACATAATCCACTGCAACTCTCCTATCAGGTACTACTGATATTTGCGCATCAGTGACTATTCCTTCATTTGGTGTTATTAGATGTCAAACAAAAGCAGCTACTTTAGCATCCGCAATTCTTAAGGCTAAAGTAGGTACTGCTACATTAACATGTACAACAGGTAACTGCGCATACTCTACTTCTACTTCTCTCCCAGCAGTTACATTAGCTACTGTCCAACCTGATAAAGTTACAATGACAATTACTGGTACAAACTTCTTAGTTTCAGGTTTTAATGGTTAAGTCTCATATGCTGGTGTTAGCGCTACTTCAGTATCTATAGATTCAAGTACTTAACTAACTGCAGTATGGACTAATGGTGTTCCAGTAAGTACTTAAGTCATTACTCCAGTTGTCTCATTCTAATCTACCACAACAGCTGAGAAGCATTGGGCCTAAAATATTGCCACAGTCGCCAATACTCTATCAACTAGCACTTTCACTCCAATTTCTTGCTCATTTAACGGTGGTTGTACTTTCCAAGTTGACGCCCCAGGTCTAGCTTCACAACTCGCAGTTGCAGGTAATGAATTGAGAGTTTGCAATAGCCCATGTACTTTACTCTCATCAAGTTCCTCTAGTTCCTCAGTATAATGTTCAGTTCCCGCTCTTTCAACTTCCTACTCAATCACAAATTATTAAGTTTAATCGACTTCTGATTATATTACAGGAACTGTCTTTGCTTCAAATAGCACTGGCGCTTATGCACTCACAAATAACATTAATCAGGACTACTATATAGATTCATCAGCTAATTGCTATTTTGGTTCAGAGTTCAGAGTTGGATATATCGGACAACTCAGTGAAGTCAAATTCTTTATGCCAGTATTCTTGAAAGCAAACTTTGTCGATAAGTTGAAGTTCCAAGGTTCATCAGATGGTGGAATTACTTACACTGATATCTTCACTGTTAGTAGTGAAATTCATGAAGGATGGAATTATTATGATTTCAAAGATAACAACCTTAAATACAGACATTATAAATTCTAAGGAAGTTCAGTAGGAGCATGCAAGATTGGTGAATTTAAATTCAGAGGTGTTGAAACTATTGACAACTCAGCATCTTCATACCCATGTTCAGTATCCTTAAACTTGGCTGGCTAATCTCCAATTAGCCTTACAGGTCAAGTTACTTACACTGCAGCTCTTACTCCAACTGTGACTTCAATTTCTCCAAGATATGGTAAAGTGTAAGGTGGTGAAGTTGTAACATTCGCAGGTACAGGTTTCTCAAGCACAGCTTCAGATATTTCAATCAAAATTGATGGAATTACATGTGCTGTCTAATCAGCAACAACTACCTAACTTACATGTTTGACTGGATCAAGACCTGGTTATTATACAAACCCTAACACTGTTATCACAATTGCAGGTAAAGGTTCAGTTGCAATGCAAGGTAAGTTGTTCCGTTACGTAAACTACTGGTCATTGACAGATACCTGGGGAGGTGAGTTCGCACCAATAGAAGGTGATACAGTTGAAATCCCAGCAGGCTTACATTTATTAGTAGATGTTGATTCAACACCTATATTGCAAGCTGTCGTGGTTGAAGGTTCACTTATTTTCCCATCAAATGCTGATCCAAATCATTTGAGAACTTTTGATGCTCATTACGTAATGGTCAATGGTGGTTATCTTGAGGTTGGTACTGAAGACTATCCATACACTTCAAAGCTTATTATCACAATGCACTCAACCAGATAATCCCCAGAGATCCCAACTTATGGTAATAAGGTTATCGCTGTGAGAAATGGTATCTTAGATTTCCATGGTGTACCTAGAGATGTAACTTGGACTGAACTCGCAAGCACTGTACTTCCAGGTGCCTCAACAATCACACTTATTGAAGCTGTTGACTGGAAAGCTGGAGAAGATATTGTCATTGCACCATCTAGTTATGATAACAGAGAGGCTGAAGTGAGAACAATCGTAAGTGTTGACAGAACAAATGCAGCAAGACCAGTTCTCACATTGAACAGTCCACTCGCCTACAAACATTACTCAGATATATAAACATTTGGCTCAGACACTTTTGAAATGAGAGCTGAAGTTGGTCTTATTACCAGAAATGTAGTCTATAGAGGAGACCCAGAAACATCATCAGCAAATGAATATGGAGCACACATTATGTTGCATTCTGCTGGAGATGAATCATTAATTGGTAGAATCGAGTATTGCGAATTTAGAGATGTAGGTTAAGCTTTCTAACTTGGTAGATATCCAATCCATTTCCATATGATTGGAACAGTTCACAATTCCTATGTCAGAGGCAATGCTATTCATCACACTTACAACAGAGCTGTGACTATTCACGGTGTACATTACCTAAGAATTATTAACAATCTCGCTTATCACACAATGGGACATACCTTCTTTATCGAAGATGCAGTAGAAACCAAAAATCTTCTCGATCACAATTTAGCGGTCCAAACAATGGCATCATTCTCTTTATTGATCACAGATCAAACTCCAGCCAGTTTTTGGATTACTCATCCAGATAATATCTTCAGAAACAATCATGCTGCTGGCTCAGATAGATATGGGTATTGGTTTGATACTAAGCCAAACCCCATGGGACCATCTTTCAGTCCTAACATCTGCCCTGAGAATGATAAACTCGGAGAATTCGAAAACAACGTAGCTCACTCTAATGGTAAATACGGTTTGAGAATCTTCCACAATTTAATTTCAAGATAAAGACCATGTGATCCTATAGTGTACAATGCAAGCAATATTGCAGATCCATATTCAGCAAATCCCCTAGTTACAGCTGAATTCAAAAACTTTAGAAGTTGGAAGAATGTTAGAAACGGAGCAATTGCTGAGAAAGTTGGTGATGTGAGATTTATTAACTTTAAAGTGTCAGATAACTTAGTCGGTGGTATTGAGTACTCACTTACTGGCGAAACTATGGATGGTACTGCTCAAATCATTAATGCCCTAGTTGTTGGTCATTCCGCTAACGCAGAGCAAATTACTATGGACTCTGAATTCCATGGTATCATTACTCCAAGAACTGAAAACTTCCAAGTAAATGTTGCTAAATTCTATAATTTTGACTAACCAGGCCATTATGCTCTTGGTTCATGTTCTCATTGTTTCCATCCAGCATCAACTGATAGTGGTGCCAGAACAATTTCATTTAGTGGCATATACTTCGATAGCACAGTTAATATCAAGATTAGATATCAGAAACCATGGAGAGATATTTTCTATGATACTGATGGTACTTTAACAAATAAAGGTCCAGGCACCTGGGCAACACCTTACTGGCCTCATAATGTCCAACCAGAGTGCACTGTAGACAGAGAAATCTATGATGGTATTCTTTGCGATAGCTCAGTGTAGGTTAGAAGACTAGCTTTCTGGAACTATAGTCCAGGTATTTTCGCTGGTATGGAATTCAAGGTAACTAAATGGGATGACTCTTTAGTTGGTTCAAACAAGACAGCATATATTGAATCACTTGATCCCCTAAATGACGTATCAATCGTTCCATTTAAGGAAAGTTTAGACCCTAAAAACGGATGGGCACTTCCATATGTAACAGGTCACAAATATAAAGTTCATTGGAGATACGGTCTTGATTTCATTGATATGTAAATTGACGAATCTTCAAGATGGAAACCCGCTGATAAGAATCTGTACTTAGTTATGAACTTCACTGATGTTAGAGAGAAAGTTGAATTTAAGGATAACACAGGTTTTGAAATTGAAAATACAACACTCACCAAATAAACAAATTCAGCACTCTGGCAAACCGGTGATAATGTAGTTTATAATGACACAAGTGTCAGAGAAATTCACACTGTTTTCAATGGCAAGAACTCAACCAAAAAGACTCTTAACTTGAAGGGTTACAGATGTGTAGGATCATGTCTTACATCAATAACTGAAACACCAGTTGAGACAACTGTGAGAAGATGGAGTGATCCAAACTCATGGCCATCAAAGACAGTTCCAGCAAACATGTCTGATGTGGAGATTTAGTCTGGCTGGAACATGCTCTATGATATGGCTGAGACCACCCCACCTACTATTTACAGTATGATTTAAGTTAACGGTAGATTGACTTTCGAAGATGATGTTAAGGATTTAACACTCAGAGCTAAGTACCTATTCGTAAGAGCAGGAGAACTGATAATTGGTAATGTTACCAATCCATATCAAAGAAAAGCTAATATTATTCTACATGGAGAGAAAGCTAATAGACAAATTGTTTATGATAACGCAATTGAAGCAGGTAACAAAATCCTTGCAAATACTGCATAAATCTCTTTTTATGGATCCCCAAGAAGTAGAATTAGTAGATTAACACAAACCGCATATCCCGACCAAACTAACATATTTGTGGCAACTGGTCTTGATTGGAGAGCAGGTGATGAAATTGCCTTTCCACCTTCAACTCTTCGTTTTAATGATACTGACTATGCCAAGATTGTTTCATATAACTCTGCAACAGGTGAAGTCATTCTCGATAGAAAGCTCCTTGCTTACCATTATGGTGCTGCTACTTCGACTGCTGCTCAATATAATGGTGTAGATATAAGAAATGAAGTTTATATGCTCTCAAGAAATGTTAAGATTTCAGGTCAAGATGTGGAAGCTTGGGGATGTTAAATCGTAACTTCTGACTTTGTTGAAGGAGATGGAACTATTAGAAGAGGTAGAACTTACATGAACAACGTGTAAATCTACAATTGCTCATAATATGATACATACAAGGCTGCAATCAGATTTGAAGGTGCTAACTTTGGTTGGAGTGAAATTGCTTACTCATCTATTCATCATGGTTATGGATTTGGTGTTCAAATTTATACTTCTTCAAATGTGAAGTTGACTGAGAATACTATTTTCAGTTTTGTAAAGAGAGGAATTAACGTTGCTACTAGTGGCAATATTACTATCGATGGTAATCATGTATCATAAATTGATGAGAGAACTATTTTAGTTTCTGAAATGTTCTATGAGCCAACAGGAGGTATAATTGTTTGCGCAACAACCCCTGGAGACATCTGTTCAGATATGACTGTCATCAACAATGTAGCATCTGGTTGTGTTACTACAGGATTTGCTATGTTTACTCATAATTGTGGTGATTACAATACTATCGTATTCAGGGACAATGTTGCTCACTCAATTGAATCTACTGGAGCTGTTATATTTGCTGATGTCACAAAACCAGAATAAAAAACATGTGCTGAGGCATCCAGATTTGCAGCATACAAATGTGGTTTAGACGGAATAGTTGGTTTCCACAGTGGTGGATATAGAAAACTTGTTTATACCAATATGACTTTCATCGATAATGGCTATGGTGCAACAGGCATGGTTGGAATGGAAGGTGATGACTTGGCTGTTGAAATGAACAACATTGTGAACTACGGAGAGAGCGAGGCAAGAGATTGTTTCTATGAAAACGAGTGCATGGTAAGAAATCACTCTGGTTGTGTTGACAGAAGCGGATTAATGATTGCATACTTCGCATAATCAGGTAAAGATCCACTCCCAACCTCATCCGTATAAATGCCAATCCATAAGATTAAGAAAGATGCATCTTATGGTGGTCAAACTACCTACAAAAACATGAAGTTCATTAACTTCTCACAGAACAAGACATGGTGCGGTTCATAACAAAGAATGATCAGACTTAACGAGTATGCTGCAGATTACATCCCAAGAGCTAAATTCACTGGCACTAGATTTGAAAATTGTGATCTTGACACTATGGCATACTTATTCTCACCACCAGCTGGTTGGGCTAACCTTGACGATTGTGGAGATTTCCCTTGCACAGCACCAAACAACGCATTGTTATAATTCGAGAAATCAACTTATAAAGGAGGTTCAATTGCACAATCAGATGCCAATGCAGACTTCTAAATACTTCCAAACAATGTAGCCACTGTTAGAGGGTATAGCGGTTGCAGATAAATTCCATCATGGAATGGTTACTATTGCAGAAACGATAACTTAGGAGTGTTGTTATTTGAGAATATCGATGACGATAAATGGAAGAGAATGATTACACCAATTTATGTTAAAAACAATGCCTCAGGTTCAATTAATACTCTTAACACTTTCATGGATCATATTTGGGATGGTTTCTATACTGGTTAACTGAGACTAGCCAGATGGCCATCAATTATTGAGACAGGTACCAATAAAACCTATGATATAATCTATAAGGGCACACCTCCTGGCAACTAAAGATTCTCATTGAGAGCAGATTATTCAGCAGTTGTAATCAGAATTGATTATCCTAAGCCAGGTGCCTATGCAGTCACTGACTTCAATGGAAATGTTATTGATGCAAACAAATGGAATGATGGACTTAAAACATTAGATCCAATTAAAAGAAGTAGATGTGGAGAGAACAGATACATTGGAGTTGATAATGTTTTAGAATTCTATCTCACAGCAGGTTGCAGTTTAATGGTGAAACCTTTAGACTCAATCAGAACAGCAGTCAGACTTTAATGGACTATGGATGAGTTCTATAAGGATGGAGGCACAACTACTTTCATTGACAGACTTTCAGCAGCTTTAGGTATCCATGCCTCTACAGTTAAGGTAGTGTCTGTGTATCAAGGTTCAGTTATTGTTGAATTTTAAGTCACACCTACAGGAACAGGTACCGATACTGTCACTCTAGTAAAAGATAAGATACAAAAGAGATTATTATCTGGAGCTACCATGTTAGGTGCACCAATTATAGGGCTAATCATGAACGATGTTCCTTTTGTTACAGATGGTAAAACTAACAATAATGGAGGAACAACAACAACAGATGGTACAACAAACACTGGTAACACAAACGGCACAAAGACCAATAACACAATAGTCTACAATAATACCACACCAATAATAGTTGTTGCTTAAGAAGGTAAAGCCAGTAATGAAGATCAAACTAAATTGATTATTATCTTCGCAGTTATTGTTGTAGTTATCATTGCTGGTGCCATCGCATCATACTTTATTTACAAGAGATATAAGAGCAAGTAATTACTCGACAATGTTAACAGATAATTGAAGTAAATACCAGGCGAATCAATTAGAGACTCTGATCTTTCTAACAAAGAAGTTGGAGATAACGAAGTGTATGAACCTTAATATCATCCTAAAGCAGAACTTGGCAATATCTTTGGGTCAAAAACAGCAAAGATTAACAATGCAGATGCCGTTGATGTTTAAGACACTTTAGGCTATGATGAAAACGGTTTACCTGTACATCAAGATCATACTTTTACCGACCAAAGTGGAATAGATGATCTTAAACCTTATGAAAGTACTCCTCTTCACTCAAATTAGGATGTCGTTAGAACAAATGACTAAGTTTTATAATTTAGACGCACTTCCATTAGAATTGAAGAGTAAGAGAAAGGTGGACCACAAGAATAGGTCTATCACAACATTTGATGAACAAATTTAACAGAGAGACATTATTACTCATAGTAAAAGATTAATATATATTAGCATATGAATATGACTATAAACAAGCCACATTATTAACTATGAATTATTTTATTATTTCATATATATTATTTGATATTTTCACATACCTTGAAAAGATTTTTAATTTTCTAATTGAATTTACATATTACAAACCTTTTGTTATAAATTTATTATAGGGGTTTTGGGGTTTTGG
>LAST02008643.1:0-14424 GCA_001273305.2 Sterkiella histriomuscorum
AAAACCCCAAAACCCCTTTATGAACTTTATTTATTAAAAACTTGAGACAAAACATTTGCTAATATAAACTTATCTTTATTTTTTAACTAAATATAAATAGCAATACTTTAACTTTTCATAATGTTGGATCAAAGAATCCATAATTATACTATGAATTTTACTGAGGTTATTGTTGAGGATTTTATGAAGGTACCTAATTGTTCTAGATAGGTTAACCAATCACTGGTTGTTACTGCTATTGGTTCTATTAGGGAGGGATGTTTTTTGGGTCAGGTTATCCCATGACCGGTATTTATTGTTATTGCAAATTTTGAACGAATTGTTAGGGTTATGGTGGATAGTATCCATAGTTTTATTGTATGTATTGTGGGAATTATTAGGACATTTGGTTGTACATTGGATTTGCAATTGGTGGAGGCTATTGATATTACTATTATTAAGGCATTCCATATTATGGCATAGGTTATTACCCATATGGAGGCATCATACCAGGTGGGTTCATTGGGGGTGGGAATTAACTCGGTAGTCCCATTTATGGTAGAATATTCTATTAGAAACCCATCTACATCTGGTTATATAAAGGTTGTCCTAACATTCCAGCTGGTAAAGGATTAATGAGCCCTTAAGAGTGAATTGGAGCTTAATGCATGAAATGGGTATTTCCTTACACTGCCTCATTAAAGAATTCAAATTCAAAGCTATAAAAAAGAAATGTTAAATTTGATTAGAATTATAACAAAATTAAGAGTTTCATTATTTTTTTAAAACTTATAACTACAATCATAATTCTTATATATCTCTTATTTTTACTTACTTAACAGCTCCTGCCTCTTTGCCTTTATAGGCAATCTTAACAGTCTCTTAGAACTTGCCTTTACTCTTAATTTCATCTAAAAAGTATATAGTATCTCCGACTAAATCATCATTAATGGTGTCTTCATCCCACACCTCAATTTTGATGTCTTCTTCTGTGCCTTGTAACTTAAACTTTAAAGTTTCCTCCCATCTTGGGTTCTTGCCGCCACTGTTGTGGGTCTTCGTTTTTAGTGACATTTGACCGATGTAGATTTTTACATAGGGGTCCATTCTACCGAAAGTCTCGGTGTCGTGGGTTAGTTTAGCACTGATGCAACGTATAAATAAAGTGCCTGGTGTTTTCAACATTTTTAAAGATTAAATAATATTATTTTATAAATTTGATAATAAAATGGAAATTCTAAACTTTATAAATCTTTCATAAAAACAATAGGAGATATAGCAATAACTATCAATAATAACATAAATTAAAACAGTAATAGCAATCTACAAAGACTTGTAAAAGATTAATGATGATGATATTTCTCATTTGAAGTTTGATAAATTGTCATAGCAAGTTTAAACTCTTATTGATATTCTAAGGGATCCAAATTTAAATTAATTCACTTAGCTATCACCAGTATTTTATGATACAATTAAGTTAATTATAGCAATATTGGAATAATCAATGATATCATCAATTGGTAATTTTTCTCTGCAAACTTTCTAACTTTAAGCAAAGCTAATGCACACCTTCCTTTTGACATTGAGAACTTAATCATTTTAACTTTATGATAAATTTTCTCAGTCTTATTCCTATAATATTCTTCAAATAATCTATCAAGGTATATTGCTAAATTTAATGAAAGAGAGATTACCTCAGCATTCATTTTATTATAAGAAAAATATCATATAATTTGTCAAAGTGTTCAATGAAATACTTAAATATGATTTATCACTCAAAAATATTAGTGGTGGTCATATGGAGAATATACATTTACATATTCCCGTGTTAAGTTCATAGAAAAGTGTTAGCTAATAAATTATTATGGGTATGATAAAAAGCATAGTTGAACCATCATATCTAAATTTAAACAACCTATCATATATTTAAAATAAGCTCATTAAATCCTAATAAATCGATAATGACAAGAGTAATCAATTTAATTTATCTATGTTAAAAAGTAGATCAGTTGTATTACCTCTATAAATCTAAAATTAAATGAATTAAGAACTTATGGAACATGAATTTGAAAGATCTATTTATAAAAGAGAAAAAGACTTCATTTTAAGATATCTCAGTGATTTTATAAACAGTTTAAGTTAGTAGAATCTATTCTAATAATACGATGAATCTACAATAGTTTTATAATCATTAGAAAATATCAATACTAAAAGACAATCAGTTCAAACTTGTTTATAATTATTACTACCACTACTTTATAAGCACACCTCAAAACTTTTGCAAACAGATGATATTAACACAAAAGTATAATTATTTTAATAACTTTATACTGAACTCTCTATTTTACTAGACACATTATCTCTCACAAATTTTAATCAAGATCTTATGATAAAAAAATTGGAGATTGAAATTAGAAAATTTAGAGCTCAAGCTATAAAATTTTTGAAGAAACATTTTAAGGAAAATATTGATTAGATTGTATAGAAATCGCTTGTGAAAGATGCTTTTGAACAGAGTAGCAAATAGAAAATATAGACAAAAATTGTTAATGATTTAAAAGTCAGTAATTATGCAATGAAAATAAGTGAAGCTTTTAAAAATTGGTAATCATCTGTAAGCAATAAAAAGAAAATAAATAATAAACAGGAAATTAATAATGAGGAGGAGACTAAAGAAATACCGAATAGAGCTGCATAATTTGAAATAATGAGATAGAATGAAGAAGCAAATAAATATCAAAATGATGAAGTATACGTAGATAGTTTAATATATTATGAATAAGAATTGCTCATGCTAATTTTTACTTTTACTCTCAAGGTAAGATATTTTTGTTAATTAAAATAAAAACAATTTATAGAGATTACACAAAATTATAACTGCTAACAAAGTAAAGATTAATATGCTATCAGCATTATAATTAGCTTTTGACATTAATGATATAATTAATACAATCTTGAACAATCTGTTGTGTAAAAATGACAAAGATTTCAAAGAAAGATTGATAACATTGCCTGAACTGGAAAAATGGAAGGTATGATAATTTTTTCAAATTATAAAACTAATGTTTTAGACTTTAATTCACGAATTAACTGAGGGTTAATTGACAAATGATGAAGATAAAGCAATATAAGAGGAAAGTAAATTAGATGATGATTTTAGGCATGTAAAGGAATTTAACTATATGAAAAAGAGCAAACCACCAATTAGTTCCAGTGTTAGAATTAAACCAGCTAGTTAATTGCAAATTAGTTAAAACATTAAGGAGAGCATTTAATTTTTAAGGAAGTGAAAAATGATATTTATAAAAAATATAATTATTAAATTCTTATAAATTAAAACTAATTCATGAAAATACAAAGTCTATAAATATCAATTTATATTATCAGGATCATAAACTTTAAATCTTGTAAACCTCCTTTATTAATATTTAATCTTTTCAATTGTATTTGGAGTCTCTAATGATTTAATTTAGTCCAAATAATTTGGAGGTTTCTTTTGAGGTATTAATTTCTGAGGATCTATTTTCATATGAAAATTCTTCTCTAACTTTTCAAGCATCAAAAGCTTATCAAGTATACCATCTTATTCAAAGTATTTCTTAGGTTTAACAGGGAAGTTATGATTATGTTTCTCATGTTTATCAATATCGAGTGTTTCAACTTTAATATGATTCTATTCTTGCATTTTTTCATCTTTTTCGTTAGTCTCATTTTAAACATCATTATTATTATTTGTTGTCTTGCTAGCATTTGCTGTAGTTCTCTTCAACCATAGTAATTTATGAAAAAATTCTTCATCTAACAAGAGCTTTTTATATCGTGTTGGGGTTGTAGTTGAGCTGAGAGAAAATGAGTTGCCTGTTTAAAGTTACTAATAAATTGGATCTTTCTTATGTATTTCTCCTAATTTTGGTACTAAATATTAAGAGGTATCTAATAACTAATCTATTAATAGCTAAGTTGAGTTTTCTCTTCTTAATTATTCATCGATCTCTTTGTTTCTTTTTTCTCTTTAAACAAGCATATCTTAATACTTCTTTGATTTTTCACCTTACTTTTACTTCAAAAATGCAATATTCTTTTCCAAAAGATTCTTACCATTTTTATAATTATCAATTAATTAATCCTTTCCTATGTTATAATTATATAATGATGAGTTATTTAAAGTAAGTGTCGTTTCTCTTCTGTTTACATTCTTTCTTTTTTTATTTTTGTTTTAACTCTACTGTTATTTTTGTATTGAAAATTCATTATTCTTTTTGTTATATTTGGATCTACCGACCACTATCTCAGTCTAATCATATGTTATAACATTAGCGTTTTTATTATCAATATTACAATTATTATCATTAACATCATTAGTATTATTTATCAATCTCATTCTCGACTATCTAGAATGCTACTATTATGACGATAAATTCATGCTACTATTTCTTTTTGATTATATTCTGGAAGTTTTATGTGAATATTCGGCAAATTTTAAGTTGCTAGTACTCACAGGAAACTCTTATTATAATTAATTTAACTGCAGCTATTATTAGTTATTATTAATATCATTGTTTATATTATTATTGGTGTTTCTACTATGTTTATAGTACTACTACTATTAATATTGTTTTTATTTTATGTTTATTGATGTTAAATGATGTTGTTGATCTTTCAGTGTTTTCTTGAGATTATTATTAAATTACCATTTACAAGACTTATCTATAGAATTAGCAGTTTGAAGTTACCTCTATGTGTTATTATAATTACTCTAGTTAATCCTCTAACTCAATAATTATTAAAGGCTGCTATCATGCAAACCTAAATGGTCGTGTAGTGTATTAGGTTGTTCAACCTTACTGCTATTTTGTGAGTTATTAACTCCCTGATGACGATAGCTACTATTATTTAAATACTCCCCTTTATTATGACTATTTAACATCTCAGCTATTTTAGCATTTCTATTGAGGTTATTATTCACAACCACTATTTTATCTAAATATTCCTTCCCATCTCTTTAAATAGTGCTTTAATTCATAAACCGTGGGGAGGGTTACTGAGAAATGTAATTTGCTCTCCTTGAAGAGAGTTCTTGGTATTGTTACAGTTTAAGTCTTAGTTATTTTTAGACTTGTTTTTTAGAGAGAATGTTCAGAGATAGAGGGAGATCTGAGGTGTTAAGTTAATTTGCAGTTTTAATAGAAGATCTGAGAGCACTTCTTTATGGAGACTATTATTAAGATATATGTTTATGTTTAATTTAGTATTATGGCTTTGTTGCTGAATCTATTAATAATTATGAGTAAGATTAATTTTGGAAAAATGATTCCTAAGTATCAATAGCTTAATTGGTAATTTAAATAGTATCATTGGTTATAGTTGTAGTAGGCATTATTTATTTTACCATATTTTCATTCATATTTAGACTGATTGAAGGTTTCGTAGTATGATTAAGTCTTAACCGTTTTATTAATTTTTAATTAATACTTTACTAATTTTAAAGTGGTCTTTTCTTGAATCGTTACTCGAAATAGTTACTGAAATCGGTGGTCGTATTTTAAATAGTATAATTATTGGAAGGATCCTATGATGACACAATAGTAGATTAATCTAATCTTTGTGTTAATTCATGATGCCAAACTTATTTCTTCGGTATACTACTAGTTTAAATTCTATGTGATTGACTAATATTCTCGGTTTATCTTTGTTGTAATATAGGTTTATCATTTCTTAAACTGCTTTGCTATCGAGATCAATCTTATCTCACTGTAGATTTTGGAGTTTAATTATGATCTTCTTAACTCAATCTATGTGCATTGCGTAGATATTCCAACTCTAATGCCCTATTTTTAATGCGTTTTTATTGCTATATATGTTTAGGACCTGCTACTTTTGATTTTACTTACTGTTACAGATCACTACTATCTCCTATAAAATTTTTATAATTATTTTTATTTCTTTTAGGCGAGGATGATATTTAAATACTTTATGCTTGTATAAAAGCTGGAGGCTATTAGAGTTAATCAGTATTGATTGAATACGATTGTTGTTATTTGAAATGTAGATTTGAGGGGTTTTAGTTATTCATTGGGGTGTATGCTATCTCTATGTTTGGGTTGTGTTAGGAAGTCTGTTAGCTATCTTAAAAGTGGAAACTCTAGCTAATGATAGAATTTTAGTTTTGAAGTTACAACTTATCTAATTTTATTGGTCTTTTAATAACAGCAAAACTCTAGTTATTTTATTCTGTTGTTATTGTTTCTTATTATTCTTATCTCTTTTTATTATTTTTCATTTTTACTTCAGTTGCTAAACATCTCGGATAAGTTCTATCACTCTATATTAAAAGATTAAATTTAAGAATAATGATTTTTTTACATTTGTACAGTTTGCAAGATTGAATTTAGATTTAGGTTAAATATTCAATTAATTATTAGTAGTATTTAACATAATCTTTTATTAAGATTATTATTGATCATTATTAATTGTTGTACTGTGATTGATTGGAATTGGCCTACTTTTCATTTTACTGCTAGAGTCTTGTCTTTATTATTTAATTATTTTTTCTTTTATTGGTATATAATCATCGTCTAATTATTTGTTTCTTGAATTTTGTTCTCTTAAAGAGTCTTCTCCATGGTTTTTATATTGCTATTACTCAAGAGCTTTATTGCTTCTTTTGCTCTTCTCATCATTGTTTTAATATTTTTATAACAGTAATTTTTCCAGCTTCTCAGTTAAATACTTCACTTCTTTTTTCAATTCTACATTATCTTATTTAACTTTTTCTGCAAGCTATGTGATTTCTTGTATATCAGTAATATGCTTACTAATCATAACCTCCCGCTCTTAGTCTTTTTCTTTTCTAACCAAATCTAATTCCTATTTCGCTTTAGAAATCTAAACATCAGCTTCTACCATGACTTTTCTCATCTCATCGATAGTCTTATGAGCCTTTTTTAGTTAATTTAAGAGCTTTATATTGTTTTCCTTCTCAATGAAACTTTATTAGTTAATTTATGATTCTTACAGAATTTATTAAGGTTGCTATCTGAGTTAACAAGCGATGTTTTCTTTGTCTTATCTCTATATTTTAAGTAACAATGTTTGTTTTTCTTGAGAAATAATTTCAATCTATTCTTATTAATCACAAATCTTTTGTTATAAATCTGTTATTTCTTATTCTGATTAAGTAAACTTTAACTTATAGTCTTCAAATTTTCTTAGCATTTATTCTTAAAATTCTTAATTTGCTAGTTCCAAATCTGAATTTTGCTGTTCTAATTATTATATATTTTCTACTTAATTATCAATTTACTGTATTAGCTAAAGCCTTTCATTTTCATAACCTTATCTCTCAATTTCCTGTTGATGTTAATTTTCATCGAATTTACTTTCAAACTATTAAATATGATTCTCAAGCTCTTTACATTTTGTCATCAGGTAATGAACTTAATCGTTTTTATCATCAAAAGTATTTTATAAGGGCATTAGTTATTCTTACAATTCCAAAATCTCTTCTCTCTATCTCACTTGTGAAAACTAAAACCCTACAGATATCATTCTATAAAACATTTTTCTTTTAATGCCTTCAACATGCCTTTACCTAAATTATTCTATTTTTATTCTTCGCTATCTCTTTATCTTATAATTATCTATTAAATATGTGAGATATTTTCTTAGTACTTTTTTAGATATTTGTTTATCTTTTAATGCAACTTTTGACTTATTTATTTTAGATTATTTTAGCAGCATTTTAAATTACTTAAATATTTGAAACTTTATTACTCTTTAAGATAATAATTCTTCTCTTAATTTAACACGCCATGTATGTAAAGTTTTGAATATAATTTTTGCATTTTAATATTTGACAAGAGCATGATAGCATTTATCATGTGTATGCTATTTTAGGCAAGCTTATTGAAAACTCTTTAATAAAATCTTCTTTTTTAATATCAACCATCTTAATTTGAAAAATCTGAGCTTTGAATCTAGAGTGGTTTATTTTAAATATTCCTTATGCCAGATTTTCATGAATCTTTTTCGTTAAAATTGTTACATTATCATATTAAGAGGATGTTTCTTTTGGTGCTCTAATTTATAAAATAGCAGAGCACTAAATGCCTTTATTTATAAAGTATTCATATGTTTCTGTTTTAATTATTTCATCTTTGGCTTATAAGTTCTTTTTCTAAAGAGTATTTACTTAAATATCATATTAAAGCAAGTAGATTCTAAATGCTTCTTATATTTATTTAGAGCCAATAATAATTTATGATTATTCCAGGGTATGATTTTAAACACAACATTTTTTATATGCTTCAAATAAAACCTTTTTCTGAAATTTCTTACAATTTAATTATAATATTGCTGCTATTCTGAGTTTACAGGTATTTAATTTTATCTCAAATTATGCTTTAATGCCCTTATCACTTTATTTTTTAGTAATAATTATCTAACTTACTAAGAATTATAATTTTACCTTCTTCTCTGTTCTTATATTTATTTATAAATTAGCAACCTTTTGAAATATGTTCCTCTAAGATTGATATATTTTTTCTATTTCATTTGTCTTAATTTTCTCATAACTTAACTGTTTTTATATAAAGTATGCATTATCGCAAATTTTAAGTTCATCTCTTTTTAATATCTTAACTACTTGATATGCTTTTATAGAGCACAATTTTGTCTGAAGAAAAGAAAGCTAATTAGTTTTGAAAAACTTTCTTTTTTAATTTATTTATTTTAGAGAAATATTCTAAGCTTTTTATGCCTTAAAATACTCCAATGAAATTGCTTTAACAATTTTTTCTTTAATTAATAATCCCTAAATCTCTATGCTATCTCAACTTTACCTTACTCATATATGTCTTAGTTCAATTGTTAATGATAACTCTACATTGTAATTTATGATTATTCTATTTCAATCAATCTTTATTGCAATACTTTATTTTCTTCCTCAAGATATTCAAGATGTTAAGCCAAATTTTCTTAAGCTTCCAAGTTATTTTCCTTATCGTCCTAAGTTATCTTTAATTATTTCTACAATAATAAAATTTGATCTTTTGCTTATTCAACATTTAAACGATTCTATTCTTGAAATTCTTTTATCTTTTGAATTAATTATCTATTTTTCCCTAAAAGTTCTTCGTTTTATTAGTCTCTCTATTTTAGTTATTATTCCAAGGTTTCAATTTTATCTAGCATTTATAGGCTAAACTATAAGTCTTAATTTGGTTTTTATTAATTATTGAATTAAGACACATTATTCAATTGTTATTGTTTTTGTTATGGAAGTTTATTGTTAATAATGGAGTTAGGTGAAATAGTAAGTTAATTAACTTTAGTAGGTTAAGGATCAAAATTATTAGTGTCATTTAGCAAAAGACCACTGAATGTTTAATCTAACAGAAGATTTGTTGTATCTTGATTGATAAAACTTTAATTTTCCTTAGTTTCTAAAAGTTTAGTTAAATTCATTTGCTATATATCTCCCAAACTTTTTTCATTTCTTTTTCTTCTCTTTTTAGATTGAGTTGAAATGGTATTATTCTTATTTTTACCTTGAGTTGATGTAATCTTTTTTATACTTTTATTATCTGTAGTCAAATTAAAACTTATATTCTAATTTTGTAAAGTGCCCATTAAGATGTTTTCTTAATTGTTATTGCTTTTATATTCTTTCAGTGTTCTCAAAGGAGAATATTCTGTTTAAATTATTTTTGGGGATTAAATACTTAAGAAGTTGAAATTATGAGAATTCATACTTGCTCTTGGTGTGTTTGAGAATGATATTTATTTATTGTTTTTTATAATTTATTCTAAAATTTATCGTTTTAATGCAATTTACTCTTATAACTTTAAGATATATCTGGAAAATTTCTAATCCCATGTTTAATTTTCCTTCTTATTAAAAGTATCACAAAGAGTATTTTTATTTAATAAATATTCATGTTCAAACCACTCATTAATTTAATATTCATTGAATTTATCAGGTGTAGCAATTTTCAAAACATAGTTGATGTCTATCTATTATTTTATATCTGTTACATATCCAAGATTGTACATATGGGCATGAATTTTGGTCTTATAAATTATAATATCAGTAATAGACTTTGTCATATTTAAATTGAATAGCATTTCAATTAAAGCCCATTATTTCTTGTAAACAAGTTCACTTTCCATTCTTTCAGCTTAGTTAATTTATTTACCATCTAAATTTTGCAATTGAGGCAATAAATATATCAAAATCTATCTAAAATTTGGGTATAGGTTCACAATTGGATTTCCTTCTACTCTTAAACTCTCTAGGGAATGTAATTACAGTAACTTTATGAATTCTTTTAGTGATGAAATTTTATTGTAACAAATACTCAGGCATTTTATATTTGGAAATTATTCAATATTATCTAAAGTTTTGATATTATTGTTGCTTAAATATACTGTCTCTAATGCTAAAAGCTTTTATGAATTTAAATTATCAATAAAATCTATATTCTTTTCAACTAAGGATAATTTAGAATTGTTATCAGATAAAGACTTAGGATTTTTCAAAATAACTTAGCTTAGTAATTATATTTCATTATTTTAAACTTTTTACTGGTTTGGTTTTATTGCCTTCATATTATAAATTTGTTGCTCTTATTTGTGTTAATTTTATTAATATGAAGAATTCATTAAATTATTAATACTACTATTATTAATAGCATTTTAGTAAGACATAGGAGATGTTAATAGAGATTCACTTAGCATTGATATTGAGAAATTACTTATAGGTGATTATTATTTATTTTATGAATTTACACCTCCTTAAGAATAATTTTTTGTCCCACTTAACGAATTAATGTCTTTATTGTTCTTATTTTAACTATTAGAGTTGTCTCTTTAAAAAGATAACTAAAAAATGATTATAAAAAATAGAATTGTAAAGTTACAGGTCTTTTTTGCTTAAGAGAGATCTTGCTTTTCTAATTTGAATATTTCAATTCGTTTTACTTAATGGTTTTCATTTTAAAAATAATTCAAATTTTAACTTAAATAAAATTATTTATTTATAAATGTAATTCTAATATTTATATTAAATTAAAATTATTCCAAAATGACATCAAACTAAAAATCCTAAATAAAACCAAACCTGAGTAATGCAAACAAAGACTCCTTCTCTAATACTATAAAACCCTCAATATTTTCTTAAGAATTTTAAAACCCCTCAACTCAACCCCCTCATAAAAGTACGACTTTATTAACAAAAAATTGATCACTATCAAAGAAAGTAGGTTTAAAATAAACATTACAAAATAGATCTACATTACTACAAAAATCTAAGTAAAATATCTCAGACACACAAAGATAACTCAATGACACTCTTAAACGATTGAATACCAACACACATAGTAAATATGAGCATGAGATGTCAATTGATGATAAGGAAGTTGATTAGTAATATAACAAAATATAGAAAATGAAAAATAATGAGAGTTAAAGAGCGAGTGTAGGGAGCAAAATAGATATGATGATGTAGGGTGGTATATAAATTAGTGAATGCGATTAAGCATTGGATAAGAATCATGAAATATATAACTTAATAGCAAAATCCATAATTAAAAAGCAATAAGAAGTTCATTCATTAATAGATTTAAACAAAGAAAAGTATCAATAATCGCCTTATAAAGTAAAACACTTGAAAACAAGACCGCCAATCATATATCCAAAAGATAATAAAGATTAATTATTTTTAATGTCCGAAGCAAATAAATAAGTTAAAACATTCTCATCTAGTCATTACAAATTTTATGGGAATAAGAATGAATAGTAAAACAAATAAAATTACAATTATGAAAATAATGAATTTTCATAAAGAAGCTTTATAAACTCATTATACAATCAAAGTATCCATGATAAAACAAGTGAATATTAAAATATAAACGAACTATAAACTTTTGAAGAAAAAATGAGAAATCAAGAATAAAATCGCAGTAGTTAATTAACAAATGTTAATGAAGACATTAAGATAAAAATTATAGAATAAAACCAATATAATGAGTAATAAGTTGAATAATAAGAAAAAGGACTGTTAAAATAAGCATTACTGTTAAGGAAAAAGTAAAGAGCTATATAAGGATTGACATTTGGATCATAATAAGTTTTAAATCCTGAATAGAATTCATAGTATTAACAATAAGATCCTAATATAATTCATTAATCAAATCCTAAGCTTATGAAACCGATTAATGACTTTACATTACTTAAGAAAGATAATAATCAAATTGTAGATTCAATAGGAAACTAAAATCTTAGTAATGGAAGAAAAGGCAGAAACCTGACAATTAAAAGATCTAGATACAGCGTTAATGAAGATAACAAATAAAATAAACAATTAGAATAAAAGTTAAGGTAACTGTAAGAAGATACAATGAGAAAAATGGAGAGTATCAATTATAATCCACCTATAAAATGGTAGAAAAGTTTAAATAAAACCTCAAGAGATTTAAATGGCAACTCTATGTTAAATCTGTCATAATAAGTATCAATGATTTCAACTTAAAGAGATCTGTAACTTAAATAAGCAACGAGTTTATCTGGCAGTGAAATAAGAATTATTCAGGGCTCTAATTTAAATTAGAGATCTAAAACTCCACTGTAACTAAAAACTGCTTTAATAGACAATCCCTATGCAAATAAATCTCAAACAGCAAATGGTTTCAACAGAAGTAAACTCAATCTTAATATTTATGGCTTGGACAAAACACCAAAGTAATTTTCAAACTTTCTTAATCAGAACTCTTAAGACTTTAATATTGATAATTCTTATATCTACAACTCAAACTCTAGAATTAATAGTAATCCTTTAGATTAAACCTAAATCAAATCTCCTTTAAGTTCCTACTATAATATGCCCCAATTTAATTAAGATTAAATAAATTTGAACAAAGATGACTCTTCAATGTCGTTTCAATCTCCTTCTAGTATTGTTAAATTTTAAAATAATTAATAGCTCTATCATGATAAATCCCTCAATTCAACAACAGCTTCTTTTAAGTTAATTACATAACCCACCCCGATTAAATCTTCAAACAGGATAAATAAGTTTGGTATAGCATCAAATAACAATTTATTTTCAGATAAGTTCAAAAATGAACCAAGTATAATTATAACAAGTGATAAAGCAAAGCCATTAATGATGCCCTATAATAATTTCTGTGGCAACTGTAAATAGAAAAATCAATCATTCCTGGAAACATGCGGATAATAATATGCTGAAGTGCAAAGAATGAATGATGGAGTGAAGTTTCTTGTTAATAAAGATTAATTGAACAAAACTTCAGAGAAGAATTTGGTTGAAGTATTTAACTGATTATTAATATATTAATCAATCATAATAAGGTAATTTTAAGTAAGCACTTAAAGTTTTAAAATGTTTAATACTTCTATAATTATTATTAAAATTCTTCGAAAATTTTGATATTATAATATGTCATCTTTTAATTTTATTTTAATTTTTGTCCTTAAATTTATTATCTCAAATATCCAGGTTAAAAGTGTCTAACTCCCATTATCCCTCTCTGAAAATTAAATCCTTTTTTTCTCTTATGGAGGTTTTTTTCTATACAATTTTAGCTCTTTTCATTTTAAGTCTACAATATTACAAGTATTATAGATCTCTTTTATACATAAAATTTAAATTCTTTTGGTATTTGTCATATTCAAATTTAGAAATATATGCCTCAAAGTTTATTAAAACTAACATTTGAAGTTCAATATCCCGCATAAATTTTGTATCATAATTTTAAGCTTTTAACTCCATGTTATTTACAAAACAAGTGCATGGTTATTATTGATAATTCAAAGGATAGTTATGTGATTTGAAGAGTAATTTTGATGCTTTTTATTGTTAGATAATTACCTCCTTTTCAATAAACTTAGAAGCTATTAATAAACAGCTAATTGCAATATTTATTACATTTTTAGAATTAATTAGTAGAGTTTCATTAGTTTTGCATGCTCTATCTATATAAATTAAAGCCATTATAAATGCTTCATGAGGAATTAATCCTAATAAAAACAATAGTTCTTAATGTATCATATTGTTTTACAAAGTTATTTATTCTGGCTCTTTACAAGAAAGTTAAGCATCACTTAAGTTTTATTATTAAATTTTACCATGATAATGGCACACTTTTAATTCCTGCTAGATCATATTAGGATCCTCTTATGATTCTTATAATATTTATTTATTATCAGCATCCTTGACGAATATTGGATGATATCGATTAGTTAGGTTAACTAGACTTTCATGGGCGTCAATAGATGTAGTGATTTGTGAAAGAACGTTTACAAATTTTACAAAATTCTTTTCCCTTTTTAGCTTAATCATATTCTTATATCTTTATTAGTAAAATGAGTTATTCTTATAATTTTACTAACCAATCCTTTTAAAATTCATGTTTAAGGGGTTTTGGG
>LAST02008644.1:0-12642 GCA_001273305.2 Sterkiella histriomuscorum
CAAAACCCCAAAACCCCGTTTGATTAAATCATAATAAATAGGAAGCAAAATGATATAATTAATAATTGAGTTTAATAAATATGCGAATAGTTTTTACACAGAAATAACTACAAGCATTAGCTAACTATTCTCTTGAACATGAAGATGTAAGTCAGCATTTTAGAATTAATATATTAATTTACATTTTATGAAGCTACTAGTAAAATTTTGATATTGATTTTTGTTATTATAGGAGCCATAAGATAACAGAGAAAAAGAATAGATTGTTTAGGCATGGCAACAAATTCAAGAGAATAAAGAGCACTTTTTATAAGTCATCAAAGATCTTACGGATATCAATATATGGAAGCAAAAAAGAGTAGATTTGGTATTTTGGCATGATGTCCTTAATATTCTAGACGATTATATGCTTACAATAGTTTAGAGGTAATTATTGTTTAATGTTAATTTTAATAAATTTAGAATTGATACATCTCAAGAACTAAAAGATTAAGCACTTACTGTTCTGAGATTCATTAAAAATTTGATATAATACGCAACAAATGTTCACTTTTTTAGCTCTATTGAGGTATTATTATTTGTTAATAAAGATAACCACCTTTATAGAGACTAATATAGTTTTAAAGAAAATTCATTATAGATTAACAAATATTAGACGAAGTATTAGGCATCTTTGTAACACTTAGCTCAAAGAAAAATGAGAAGAAAAGTAGTATTGCTAATAAATACAAAGGAGGACTAGATAATTTTGATTCAGAGATCAAAGCATTCATGAAAGAAACTATTATGGGACTAATATACAATTATGACACAATTACTAACCTTCTATTTTAAGTTAGTTCAATATAAGATGAAAGCCAAAAATAAGAACTAATAAGATAATCATTAAATAGTGATAACTTAAATCGAGAAGATTTTGGAGATAAATGGCCTTAGTATGAGACTTTTGTCAGGTTTAAAGAATACATCAAAGATTAATCAGATGTAGAAGATGAATATGTCAATATTTTGAAAGCCTTCAATCTATATTGTAAGTAATTATATAAATTTTTGAAATAAATTTAGTAAACATTGGAGACTTTGAGATTGCTAAAGATAAACATTCTCAATAAGTTAGACTAGAGTAATTGTTCCCGGCTAAATAAACTATTGAGAGATTAATCAAGATTTTGCAAAACTATAGTATCAATAAGGTAACATTTTGCATTTATTTTAATTTATTTGCTATAGAAAGTACATATTCAAGCCATTCACATTCTCTTTTTACTTGCAGTATTAGATTTGAATTCCTTGTTCAACTTTGATGAACCAACTGATAATCAATATTATTAAGAAGCCTGCAATTATCATGAATACTATATAAATACTATGCAAAGTTTAGCATACTATCACTCTTATCAAAAGCTATTGGATATGTCTTCAACATTTATGAGCGATGATAATTAAATAATCAAACTTATTGCTGATATGAAAACTTTAGTAAGTGAAGAGAGTTAAGATGAAGAGTTAAAAGAATCTTTTGAGGAACCAGTTCGAAATTTAAGTGACACTATTAAGAGTTAAAAATTCATGAATTAATTTGTTAACTTCGTATTGAACCTTCTAAATATTAAGAATCGTACTCTTTAAAACTAACTCTATCCTTAATTTCTTAAGCCGCTACTTGCTATTATATCCATATAACCAATTGGCAACATGTATATAATAAATATTAATTGCTAAGTTAAAGCTGCTAAACTTTTAAAAGATGTTGTCAAATTTAGTACTGTTGACGATCCCTTTGCAGTTGAAAGAATTATTGAAAGAGCTAAATAAGAAATTAGATTCTTAAATGATACTAATACTAAATGGAGAATAGCAGAAGATGATGATACTGAAAATAATATAACACAAAGTTATCGATAAGATCTAATTAGAACTCTATTGAGATTTTTATCTTATTCAGTAATAAGAAATGATCCAAGTAAGAACTATATTTTCATAATATTTTTTACTTATAGATGCAATAAATTTCCAGCAAAACTTTGTTTCTAATTCAAGGAAAATACTAGATAGTAATTTAATTCAAGAGGAAATTATGACAAATATTTATGCTTTGGAAAATTTAAATGATAAGAAATATTTATCATAAAATATTGATCCCATTTCATTATAATGTAAGAAAACTTATATTAACTTAATTGATAGGTCTGTAATTGATTACATATGTCTTTAATGATTTACCTTCAAAGATTCCAACTTATGAAGACTAAATAAAAAGCATCCTTAAATATCTTACTATGCACATCCCACTTTAGCCAGATGTCTTCACAGTATTCTTAAAGTTTGTATAAACACTCTGCTTACAAGAATCTTCCATTCAACTTCTACTTTAATCATAAATATTTGAGAAGTTCACTGATTTGGTAATGGACAAAAAAGCATATAAACATATTGTTAGTTAATTAAGAGCAATGGCTTACAAAGAACTGTTTTAATAGATAGCTTTAAGTAACCCTGATATCTCGAAACTAATATGCAAATCTCTAATTTCAAAGTTTTACAATGTAATAGAAAAAGCTTGGGAAACTACCTAGCATTACATCTAAATGGAAGATAAGTGCAGAAATGATAAGAGTTTAACTGAAGATGATAAGAATAGACTAAAAGGAATTTATGAGAAGGATTAGATAGCACTTGAACAATCATGTGAAATGATAGCACATTTGCTCTGGTACTACGCTATTGATGAGCAAGTCTACAGAGATGACAATTTAATCAGACTTGCTATTGTACATTATAAAACTGATATGATTGCTATGTTCAAAGCTGTTATCTCAACACCTATCATCTCGTCAGGTTGCCCGAATATGTTTCCTATTTTTTCAGAAGTTATGAGATAGATTTTGATTATATATGGTGAAGATACAGTTACTGAGTTTATGTCTTAAATCATATCAGATTTGAATATACAAGTTGAAAATACCTACTTAGCATGTGGTACAAGAAATCTTGATAATGTTTAAGATTTAAAGGATATCTAAACTCAATAAGATATGATTTTAGATGAAAGAATTTAAGAGAATGGAGTAGATTCACATGTAACCTTTGAAATACGAGAGCAGTGTAAACAACTTGCTAAGAGACTCTTTGGTGAAGATTAACTCTCTGTGGTATTTGCCAAAATTAGCATGTATTGCTCTATGATTAAGCAATGTAGTAATTAAGTTAAATTGATTCTGTTTAATGATCATGGACTAGCTGATGTTCTATCTAAGCTATACAAAATTTAATCACTTGTTAATCGATTTCATGCTTCAAAGTATAGAAGAGACCTCGATAGTTAAAGATAATTACTAGAGCAATTAAAACCTAAGTACGATAACTTAATACCATAAATTGATTGGAAATCATATATATTGGTAACAGACCCGCAAACTGAGGAAGATATCTTTAAGAATCTCTATTACAATATTGAATTCAATAAAATTACAGATATTACTGACCCGACTGCAAGAAAAAATGAAAAGACTGTTGTAGAACTACAGCTTGATGAAAACCTAAGTCATACTTCAAACTTATGCTAAACTGCAATTAGAAAGCTTTTGCAAAGTATTTTGAGATTAATAAATCGCAAAAAGATACATTTTTCTGAACGAATTGATATAAGAGTGTTAGAGTTTAATAGAGAAGTAGGGAAATTAATAGCTGATTAGTTTAATAATGATTTTTCAAAAATACTAGAAGTCAATCAAGATGATCATTTAGACATGATGAGATATTGCTGTTAATACTCAGCAGTTTTCGGTGAATTCAGCAGATTACTATTTTAGAATATGTCTAGCGGATCCCTTTTATTAAGCTTTATCAATAATGGTGGATTAGATATTGTCAAAACATTAATTTTATTCTTGGTTGAGTTTTAATATAAGCTACAACACAAAAACATGCCATTTAACTTATAACTTAGTAGAAGTTTATAACTACTGTGGAGTCATCTAGTAGATTTCTTTGTGTAATTAGTTGAAGGCAAATATATTGATTAACAATTCTCTTATTTCTTAATTTCATTTAAAACTAATCCTACACAAAAGATTAAAACATAAGATCATTAAAAGGAGTATGATATTGCTATAAAGAGAATGTAATAATATTTTATGGGCTTGTTTGGAGATTGCCTACATTTCTTATTTTTGGAATTAAATGGCAATAAATATGTGACTGATCTCCTACCAACAAGAAAGCTCAATGTATTTGAGTATTTTGATCTTACAAGTGAGCTATTCTTCTACTCATTTATAGAGTTGTACAATTATGTATCAGAAGCCTTATAACATATTAAGATATTCAATGAAAGTTAACTTACCAATCTTAAAGCTTCTTAAGATCCAAATATCCCAAAAGTTTCACCTTATGACGCAAACAAGGCAACCTTAATTGAAATGGGCTTTCCCGAAGATCAAGGATTAGCTGCACTTCAAGAAACTGGTAATGATATAGAATTTGCAATTGAATTATTGAGCAATAATGTACCTTTGTAAGTGTAAAGTGACAAGCAAAATAAATAAGACAAAAAGCCTGAAACAGATGAAGATTACGATAAATTTGAGAAATTCGATGAATACAATACTTTTAGTACATTTAACTAATCTGACCTATACTATCTAATTGTGAAGACTTTAAGAGAATATATTGGATTTGTACCAGAGGCTTATGAATTACTTAAAAAGTAGCAAGTTGTTGAGAATATATTCTTTCATATTGGAAAGAATCATGAAGATAAGCTTGTTATAGATATGCTTGAGACCTGTTCAAAATAGATACTTGAATTGGTCTCTGAATTTCATTAGAAATCAGATTATAGATAAGTTGGTATTTTAGCATATTCAGTTGCAGTACTTTTGACTTATAGAAGAGGAATTCTAATTAATCATAAATAATCATTCCAGGTTGTATTTGAACTACTAGACCTCTTTAAGTTTGCTATGAATTCTTTATCTGAATAAATTTCTGACGATAAAACTTATTTTAATATCAAACAAGTAACTAGTTTAGTCCGCTAGATTGATTCAGGTATGTCTCTATTTTTGTATATATCTGAAGAAGCCAAGATCTCAAGTGATCTTAATAAGGTTAACTCACTAATTACTCCCTAATCTTCATTTATGAACCCTATTACAGAAATTTAATCATAACTTGAGAAGATTGAAAAGTTAAATGAAAACAACATGTTCTACAATAACAAGGAGTAATCATCAGAGATATTCAATAAGGTCACATTGCTAACAATTGATCTTTTCAAATCTCTAAACAACATGAATGTTAAAGCTGAATCTCTAGATGGATTTTGTTTACAGTAGTTAATTAAAAAGTCTCTTGAAAATCTTAATTTCTTACTAAACATCAAGGGATATGCTGACTTTGATTGCCAAAGTTGTTTCTTGAAAAATGAAGGTTTAAGAGCATTATTTGGAATTAGATTTATAACTTCTAATAGCTCTTTTAAGAATCTTTCCGTCTTCGATCAAAAACGCTTTACTGAGATACAACTTTAATCAAAGATTTTACTACAGTAACTATCATAAACTGAGTAACAGCAAGTTAAAGTCTATGAGAATCTGATAAAAAGTGTACTCTTTATTTAATTCCAGGAAAAGTTCAAACAATAAGAAGGTTCAGACATTAAATCTCTCTTTAATTTTGAGGAGCTTAAATAAGCTTAACCGAAAGTCTAATAAAGTTAATCAAAAAAGAAGAAAAGTTCCACCCCAATAAAATACAACCCTCAGTAAATGATGGGCCAAACTAATGAAGATAGAAATGTTAATACTGGATAGAAAGGTAATTCCTCTAAGAGCTTGAAACAATAGGTTTTTAAGAAATCGGATTACTGTGAGGTGTCACTTGATGAATTTATTAACTTCTTTAGTAATGTTATGCAAATTTAGGATCTGAAATCATTCCTCCATGCTTGTTAAAACGTATGTATAATAAAAAAGAAGCAAATAAATGAGAATGCTAATCCTGTTGAATAAACTCTGAAGTTTGAGGAAGATAAAAAAGAAGAAAATAAGAAAGATGTTAAATAACTAGATAAGGATTAAAAGATAGATGATCAATCGCTAAGACGATCAAAAAGGTTAAATAGAACCAAAGAAGATTAATAACGTAAGCATGATGAAGAAGAGCGAAAAGCAAAAGAGCCAGTATATAAACTGTATATAAGCTTGACTAACAACCAACTCAAAGATATGGTCTTATAATATGGATAATAGCTATAGCAATAAACTGGAGTTTAATTAGGTATTTAGTTTGAAACTGAGAAGCAATAGCAAGCTAAAAATATACAGAGCTTCTAGGAGTAGATCATATTTACATTCTTAGATCTGTTTATAGACTAAATTAGAGATGATAAAATGATTATTTAATAGTAGTGCAAATAACTGAACTAGCAGATGGGTTTCGAAATTAAATAAGGGGATAAATAAATTAAGCTTAAGGATAATGAGAAGAGAATTAAGAGCTAGAGATATTTCTTTGATATTACTAGCATCCTTAGTCATTTATCTTACTTAATGACACATTAGCCTATATTAGTTTAATGTCTTCTGAAACATAAAGATTAGAAAACTTTCAAGTTTATCATTAGAAACATCTACTATCTTATGGTTTTGCAAATTGAAAGAGATAATGTGATGAAAGAAGATATATAAATGGATAATGATACCGCTTAATATAATGTTTAGATAAATGATGCACTACTAACTTCTAAAAAGTCTGAAATTATTGTGGAATTCTTTAAGAGAGTTATGATGGATAACCCACATCTTACTAATTTAGAAAGAAAGAGTAAATATGATGCAAGATTGATATTTATAAAAGAAGTCCTTAAGAATCTATAAGAAGGTTAATATAACTAGAAGTATCCTTAATGGCCCTTATTGGGTTTAATCTACAACGTCGGTGCTGTATGGTTAATTCAAAGTATCTTAAAAGAAGAAGACAAAGATGAACAAGCTATTACTAAGGATAAAGCATTTGAATAGTTAGTGTAAAACATGCAAAAGTATAGAAACTAAATTAGAGTAAATATGATTAAGTAACTTCTTTGTGAGATTCAAACATAATTCCAACAATAATCAAACACAAATAAACATTAACAATAACATGTTCAAATAGAATAATAAATGGCATCAACAAGTTAAGCAACATATATATAACTGGTGAAATAGATCTAAAGAGTACAAAATGAAATTGTCAATAATCTCAATAATTTGAGTAACGGGAAGGATCAAATACAGCTATGCTTATCTGCAATATCTTGCCTCTTAAAACCATTTGATGGTAGCAAGGCAACTTGGGGTGAAAAGGATGCAGATAAAACCAGTGTGCTTAATGAGAGCAATCTAGGGTTTGTAGGTGGTAAAAGTACAGGATCTGTTCACAACAGAGACGTTGATTAACAAATGATTGAGGAGTAAGATAATGAGGATGATGATGAGGACGAGGAAGATGATGATGAGGAAGACGATGAAGAGGAGGATGACGATGAAAGCGAAGAAAGTGATGATGATGATCTTCTAGATAGTGAGAGATCATAGAGAAACTTCAGATTCAGTGATAATGAAGGATTTGATGAAGACTATGGCGATGAGGATGTGGATCTAGATGAGGACGAAGATGAAGACGACGAGGATGATGAAGATGGTGACATTTAGATATCAGCAGACATATCAGGTTCTATGGGAGGTGAAGAAGTACCACAGCAAATGCTCGATGATATTCTAGCTTATGGTGATGAAGAAGGAGATGATTACATGGATGGTAGCAGTGGTAGCTACAGTTAAGCACCAGGTGTAGTAGGTGGACTATCTCAAAGTAGTCAGAGAAGATTAGAGGCATCAGATTAGAATATGAACAGTAATCAGAATTAGAGATAAGGTGATTTACAAGATGACGAAGAAGATCAAGGAGAAGATGACGACTTTGATGATGCTGATGATGAGTCTGGTAGTTAACTTGATGATGAATACGAAGATGAAGAAGATGGATCTGATATGTTCTATGATGACGAAATTGATGATGAGGACAATCAGATAGAGATCTTTATTGGAAGAGGAGCTAACAATCAAGACAGATTAAGTAATGCTGAGTATGGCTAGAGAGTAAATGGGTTGCAACGCAGAGATGACTTGTTAAGTATGAATAATATGAGCATTGATATGTTTAACATGCAACATCCCGGTAATGGTAGAGGAGGATAATACTTAGACTAAATAAATGAAGAGGGTTCTGAGAGTATACAGAACTTTTCTGAAGATGATTTGTAACAAGATGCTTTTCATCACGACTAAGATAGACATGGAAGATAAAGCCTAAGAGTTCCACAGTAAATTAGCAACGATAATTTGGGTGGTGTCATTAACAGCATTTTAGGAATGTTTCTTGGCGGTAGAAGAGGAGGAAGAGGTACTGGTATGTAATAGAGTATCTAAAATCTCATTGAAGAAAAACTTAATTAGAACTCTGTAATTCACAGTCCAGTAGAAACACTTTAAACTATCTATGATCTAACAAGAGAAGCTTAAGAAATCCCTGCTTTGTATTAACAATATGTGAAGGAACATGAATCGCAACCTTAATAGTTGTCTAACTAATTAAATCAGTAGTCTAAATCTTACTAAGAAGATACATAAAAGAAGTCAACTGAATAATAAACTGATATCGAATTAGGTAACTTTTAGTTACAGTAAAGTCATTCGACTCCCAATGCAAATCATTAAAACCAACAAAGAAAGACTCCAAACTAAGTTCAATAAGGTGTTGAAATGATCTAAACCAACTTAAGCAGATAAAATCTTGGAGATCTTGAGGACGAATTAGACCCCGAATTTCTTGAAAGTTTGGATGATACTGGCTTGTAAAATCTTGCAGATACATAAAATGTTATGAACAGAATATATAATTAAACACATCAATATGACAATTAAAAAACGATAACTAGCACAGTTCAATTACTTGAATCCATCACAAACCAAGAATAGAGAAATGAGATCTTTAGAAACATGCCAGAAGATGTATTCAACTAACTGCCATCCAGACTATTTACTGAAGGATTATCACAAAGAACACCTTCTAGAAATTAAGTTCATGCTTAAGCATAGAGAGCATAAGTCTAGTAATAGAATTAATAATCTAATAACCCTCAACAACAGTAGGCATAACCAAACAACCAATTAGCTGTGTCAGGTTAATAAGTGGTAGTCCCATTAAATAACTTAAGACCAGTTGATTTCTTATAAAACTTGGCAGGAAATGTTGGTGCAGGAGCAAATAGAAGACGAAATAACAACAACAGACCACAATAATAACACGGAAGAGACAGGTTGATGTCTTTAGACTCACAACTTAACGAATTAGCAGATTTCTCTAGAGCAGGCAATGACCCTTACTTTAAGAATTAAAGTCATTAGCTAACCAAACTTGACGTTCCAATTGATGCGAACTAAATATTCACAAGCTTCATCGGGTACTTAAAGGATTTGATAATCGAAATGTCAACACAACCACTTCATGACAGTAGAGGCAACGATATATCTAAAGTTAGTGACTAAGTAGTATAGAATAGTCTCTCATTGATACCAGATAATCTTGATTTAAGCCACCAAAAAGTACAGGGAATGATAGATATGATTATGGTATGGATTTAACTCTTGACAAACGGACAATTCTTCATGGTAAGAGAGCAAAACTTAATGAGATCATTGTTTAGAGTCACAATAATAAGATAGGGAACTCTCATTAGACTTTATTCATGGATATATGATGGTGTTCAATCATTCAACAAATTTGTTCAAGAATAAACATCTGCAGGACATATGCAATTAGTGCCATTGAAGTAAGACGGGAAAGGTTTCAAAGTAGAGCGAGGTAACGGACTACCTGGTAGAATAGAAGTTATTGATTTCATATTACACTGTTTGAGATGCGTAAAACAACTAGCATAAGAATGCAATAAAATCAGTACCAATGCTAGTTTAGATTTAATGAAATACCCTAATACTGATAACGTAATAGATTTCTTAATTAAGAGTACTCTTCGTGCCAGGAAGGATTAGAGCATTGACCGTAAGAGATAATTGATTGAGTAGATCTTAGAGTAGGTCGTGCAGTTTGCAAAATTAGTTGAGTAGAGACCAGATCTTGTTAACTAGTAATCATACATTATTGAAGGAAAAGAGGTCTGGATGGAAGATGTTATTAGCACTCTAGTTAATATTTTCTAACAGTTGGCAATAGCTGTTGAAAATTACCAATCTCTGAAGAAGTAGCAAGCACTACCAGAGGCTTTGAAGAATATGCAGTTCAGTATCTCAGACTAATTAATCAATTACATCGGAGAACTTCTGCTTACCAAAGAATTCAAATCAAAAGATCTGCAAAAGCAAATTAAGGGTATATTCTCAGATATTCACAAAATTAATGAAGGCAGCAATACTGTTTAGAATTTCTTCAAGTAAAGCCTGTCTAACTCCTTGATTAGAATTATTGATATCCTTAATGCTAAGGGATCTCATGTCAAAATTGATAATGAAAGGCTTAATAAAGAAGTCATAATTCTAAGTTAGATCCTTAAGATTGCTAAATCTAATAAGAGATAGGAGATCAACATTTGTGATGAGGACCTATTCTTTAGAATAGTAAAAGAGATATCTGATTTCATTGATAAAAAGCAAGAGTCAAAGCAGTCCTAGCTATCTTTCGTCTTTAAGGAAGAGTTCAGGACAATAATGATAGCGTTGTTCATACTCTTTGAATATAACTTGAAGTTTATCTTCACTGAGTCAATAGATGACAAGAAAGAATAAGCAAACCAAGGCAGTAGGAGAAGAAACCAAAATAATGCTGTAAATGTTAGAAGATAACAAATTTAATAACAACCAGATGCTAATAACCAGGTTTAATAAAATGCAAATAACGAATTAGCTCAAGGATAAGATAATGTAGCTTAATAATCACAAAATCCAGTAGTTCCAATAGTACAGAAATCTACATCAGATATCAATATGGAAGATATATTTGACACTTAAAGCAAAAACTACTCTAAAGAGAAGCCAGATCTTATGGAACAAATAGACCAGCACCTAAAACTTAAAATCAAAGATGAGAAAGCTAGATAAGATAAGAGATTGAGACTATTCATCAAATTTTGCCTCTAACACAAAAAGATCATTAACAGTTTCATTAGAGCCAATCAATAAGTTCTCAATGAATCACTCAGAAATGTCATCATGAAAGTGCCCCAGCTGTTAGACTTCGACAACAAAAGATTACTATTCAGAGCACAAATCAAAAAGATCTAGCGTAAACACAGGTTGCAGTACATTGACTTGAATGTGCGCAGAGACAAAGTCTTTGATGACTCCCACGAATAATTGAAGCATGTGAGACCAGAGAGATACAGAGGACAGCTAAATGTGGAATTTGCAGACGAGTAGGGTATCGATGAGGGTGGTCTCACTAAAGAATGGTTTATCTTACTAAGCTAGCAAATCTTTAATGCTGATTTAGCATTATTCTTGCAATCTAATGCAGGATCTTCATACTATCCAAATCCCAAATCATACATTCAACAAGACTTTTAGGGCTTGTTTAGATTTGTGGGTAGAATAGTTGGTAAAGCTATCTATGAGAACTAGCTATTAGATTGTTACTTCGTGAAGGCACTTTATAAATTAATGCTCGGCTTGCCTCTTAATTATCACGACGTGGAAGATTTCGACGATTAGCTTTATAACAACTTGAGTTGGTGCCTCAATAACTCAGTTTAAGATTTAGGCATTACTTTCACAGAAACAGTTGAAAACTTTGGTAAGAATGAGGAAATCGAAATTATCCCAGGTGGAGCCACCATAGATGTCAATGATGAAAATAAGCACGAATATGTGAAACAGATGGCCTATCATAAGCTATATGGATCAATTAAAAAGCAAGTAGACTCATTCTTGTAAGGCTTCTATGATGTCATTCCTAAATATCTGATCCAAATCTTCGATAACAGAGAGCTTGAGCTTCTTATTAGTGGACTACCTACAATAGACAGTAAGTAAAATAAAAAAGTATCAGATTATAATTCTTTTTTTAGTTGCTGATTTGAGAGAAAATACTATTTATACCAATTATTCCCAAGAGTCTTAAGTAGTTAAGTGGCTGTTCGAGGTTTTAGAGGAATTCGATAATTCTGAAAGAGCAGAGTTCATCTAATTTGTAACTGGTAGTAGCAAGGTACCTGTAGAAGGTTTCAAAGGATTACGTGGAAGCCGTGGTTTCTAAAAGTTCCAAATAGTCAAGTTCTTCACAAATGATGTCAATAGACTACCCCAAGCACATACATGGTAAGTGATATATGAAATAACAAAACTATTTTTAGTTTCAAACAACTTGAGTTACCAGAATATCAAAGTAAAGAACAACTTAAAGATAGATTATATACAGCTATTAAAGAAGGTAAAACATTTGGATTTGCATGAAATGATAAAAACATTGATGATAAAATAATGATCTATAAAAACCTAATTAATTTAATTAACTATCATATATATAATTGAGATTTTAATATTTGATTCAACAATTCTTCTAAAATTTAACAAATGGGGTTTTGGG
>LAST02008645.1:0-14804 GCA_001273305.2 Sterkiella histriomuscorum
AAACCCCAAAACCCCATGAGATGTCATTTGTGAGAATTAAAAGTAATCAGCTTAAATATATTTTATGAAATTAAGATTAAATAATAGTTAAATTTTGTCATAGGTATTATCAAGTTTTATATTATCATTCTCCTTGTAAATAATAAATCCATGAAGGAAGTCCTCTTGTTGAAATAATCATTCTACCAGTCTATGGTAAATCTGGTTTAGCATCGTACTTAATCTGTAGACTAGTTACTTTGCCAGGCTATATATAAGTTAGATAAAAAATTGAAAATTCTTACATCGATAGGGCCTGGAAGCTTGGAAGCGAGTGAAAAGTTAGGGTTGTCAAAAGTAATTTAGAACTCGCATTTTTCGTTTAACGGATTCTTAAAGTCAATAGCAACTGGTTTTGCTCCCGGTACACATTTTATCGGTCCCTAAAAATATTGTTAAGAAATTAACGGTTATAATTACCTGTGGAATAGGAGCAGTAGATTTACCGTACAAGAGGCAGGTATATTCCATGCCTTCTGGGCTAGTTAGCTTAATTATAGCTCTGCTATCACCGATAGTGAAAGGTTCATATCTGACATTGACAGAGACTTCAACGCCCTTGGGTGAATCAGCAGCTGGAGCTTATACTTGAGCAACCTCAGCTTTGAATTCACTCTATCCTTGTGGTTAATCTAATTTTTCTACTTTGACAACATAGTTTGTAGGTTTCTTTAAATAATGGGTAAACTTAAAAGCCTATACTAAATCTTATCCAAGAGCACATTTAAAAGCAAGTGATCTTTGAGCTTGGGCTGGTAGACCCTTTAACAAAAGCTTATATTTATAATCACCAAGAACTGGGTTCTTTAATACAAAATCAATCTCTTGTTCAATCTAATTAAGAGGTCTATAGCTAATTTCGAATCCTCTTTCTGATTTAGGTGGAATCTTTAGTACATCAGGTGTCACATCAATGTACTCATTCTGATAGAAGAATTGATTCTTAAGGATTGTCACTTCATTGTCTGTTGGGTTATCAATTGTGACGATTTTGCTAACTGATTCTCTGATAGCACTTGATAGTTCAATTCTCTCAATTAGATCAGGCTCCGTTGCTTATACTTAGACTTTGTATAATAGGAATTCACCTGAGTTTTCATTCTTGAAAGTAATAGTGAATTTGTAGGTTCCAACTTTATAGGTCAAGAAGTTGAGCTTAAAGTCCTTTGTTGATTCTCCAGCAACATCTAGCATGTTTGCACCTCTAATGAATGTTGTTGGATCTACTTCTCCTTCTAAAATCCATGTGACCTTGAATCTCTAATCTTATTTAAGCCAGTTTCTTACTGGAATTACAAGGAACTTTGATTTCTTGGCTTAGACTATTTCTTGAATGAGTGATTCTGCTTCAGGCTCGGTTGCAATACCATTCAATTTATATAGTAGTGCTGTACCATTTGGTAGAGGGAAGAATAAGCTACCTTTGTGAGTATCATATTGATCAGCTGCATTCTTCTTTGTCATTGTCTTTGGAGTGTAGGATATCTCAAACTATGCTGTTTATTTTGCTGGAACGATAAGAGTGGATTTACCAAAGTAGTATCCCTAGCATGCATCAGATTCTGTACTTATAGTGGGGTTAATAACCCATTCTCTATCTTCTGTATTTTAGATGGGTACATTTTGTTTGGCTGTCTTTCTAACTACTGTTTAGAAGTTTAACGTCTGTGTCTATGATTGATCTTGCTCAACACATTTGCCCATCATGCTTAAGAATAGAGGCTCACCACCCTTAATTTCACATTTTACTTTGTTACATCTGATGTCAGGATCTGCTAGAGTAGGATGGAAGGTAACTTCAAGGTCCAGATTTGAATTAGGATTGACATAACCTCCATCTGGATTGATTGTGAAGTATCTATTGTATGCTTTGCTATCCCACTTGAAGTAAGCTTTAACATCTCCGAAATTAGAAAGTTAAAGTATCTTTGTTAATCTGCTACCCTTAACAACACTTCCAAAAGCAAGAACTTCATCCATTAACTTTAATTCAATTCCATGAGAAACTCCTTATACATGCAAAAGCTATTTAGACTCGTTGTCTTTAATGTTGCACATGATCTCCATGTTGAAGTTTGGCATTCTATTCTTTGGATTGTATCTCACTTCAATGGGTACAGTCTCTCTAGGTTTCAATGTGAGCTCTTTATCAGGGTTGAAAGTAACCTAGCATTTCTTGAAAAGCTCCTCATCAGAAGGTTGCAGTTGGAAAGTCACAGGCTTCTTACTCTTGTTGACTAATGGAATTGTTCTAGTGACATCTCCTCCAACTGATACAACTCCAAAATCTACAACAGCTTAATCGGGATCCACTAACTCAAGTTGCATTGGAATACCTTCTCCTGTAATTGTTACATCAATTGTGTAAAGGTTGTTGAACTCAAAGCTTATAGTTTCTTGATATTTCTTTATTTCTCTTGGAGTAAATATGATTGGTATTTCAAGCTTAATTGGTGCCTCTTTTGTTGAAGGTACAAGGACTTAACCTGGAGCAAGTTAAACATCAAGATATGGCTTTTTCTCAAATGTAGTTTCAACTGCAATAGCACTATTGTCTAAGTTAATAATCTCAAGCACTGTTCTCTTTGGCATTGGTTGTCTCATCACAAAGCATGGGCCAAAATCATATGTGTTAAAGTTTAGTTTCATACCAGGCTTTCTTGCATTTCCATTTAAGAAGAAGTCATACTTTGGACCACTAACAATGTTTAGAGAAAGTTTGTAGTTCTTAAGCTAGTGCTCAGCAATCGGTAAGTAAGTGATTTCAAATGACACTTCTGATCCTTTCAAAACAGTTCCTGTTTCTGGAGTAATAGTGATGTATTTATTGATTTATCTCTTCCAAACAAAATCAAAGTTGAATTCTCCATTGTTTTGTAGGTTCACTGTCTTTGTTTTCTTCTCATTTATGAAGAAATCACCAAATTCAAATTTATATGGCTCTCCTGATTGCATTTAGACTCTGTTGATATCAGCGAAGACTGAATGATGAATCTTATATCCCTCTCCTTTTACGTTTAATACAAGAGGTCTAGCCTTTCTCTTGACGTTGCATGTCAAATTGTAGTTGTATTACAGTTCAAACTTTGGCTGGAATAGTATTTCAATTGGTATTTGTGATTAAGGAGGTACAGTTCCTTGCATTGGATTTACCTTCAGTGAGTCACCGTAGTCTGGACTTCCTCTTACGCTATCCTTTGTGAAGTTGAAACTGAATGGTATCAATTCTTGATTAATTATGTTCACAACTTCTCTGTTTTTACCTTCAAGTAGTAGAGGACCGAATTTGATTTTGCCAGTCTCAAATAGTACATTTGGTTCAATGACTCTGCCGACTATCATAAAGTGCTGTACAATCTTCTCAGCTGGTATTTTGAATATCCAGTATGATTCATGCTCTCCTACATTATCTGGAGTATATTCAAATATCATTTCTGATTTCTTGCCACTCAATATTGAACCTTTAGTAGTGACACATTTAAACATTGGCTTTAGTTTTTTGTTTTCATCTGGCACTTCCTCCCATTCAAAATCGTAACCTTGACTTGTTGGATTAACTGCCATAAATCTCTTCGTGTTTTTAATATTTGTGCCTAGTGATTCGAATTCTATTATCTTAAACTTTGAATCTATTGGGACCATGTCTTTTTCTTTTCTCTCTCTGTAGTTACTTGGTGGTAACTCGAAATGAATAATGGGTCTCTCAGCTACACCATTACATTCAATAATTAAAGGTTTTTGATCTGGAGATAGATTTTCAATGTTTGCACTCAATATTCTGGAGAAGTCATCTTCAATTTCAACAGGAGAGAACTTTACAATGAAGTTGTCATCACAACCAGCTGAAATTGATCCTTTCTTTGGAATAATACTATAAGGACCTGCATCTAAGATTCCAGTCTCACTATTCACAATCTTGAAATTGTAGTTCAAAGTTATGAGTGATGTGTTCTTGATAGTGAACTTGTAAGATCTTGAGGCATACATCAAAGTAGGTTTGAAGTCTATCTGATTAAGCTAGCAATCATACTTCACATTGTCACATACCAAGGATGTCTTGAGTGGAACGTTTTTGTCGGTACCTTCAATCTTGGTATATTCGATCTCAGGGATTGTTTCAATTAATTCCATAGAGGGATCTTCACTCATGTCAATAACAATCTCTTCAACTTTTTCCTCTTGTCCTTTTGCTGGTTTAGCAGGTGGTTTCTATCCTTTACCTCCTTTTTAAGCAGCTAATGCAGCAGCCTCTGCTTCTTCCTTTCTCTTTCTTTCCTCATCTTCTCGTTGTTTCATAATCTTCTTGTATTCTGATGGTCTAACCATTCTCATTGTTTTCATAGTGTCATCCCAATCTCTGTATCTTGCTCCTGTTTCTGGGTCTTGTTTCTAATCAATGCAGAATGCTTCACACATCAAGTCAATCTTATCATATTTGACAGTTTTGGAAGATTTGAACACAATCTTTATTTGTTTTGACGTTCCAGATTTGATATGGCCGACAGATGGGTAGAATTTGAATTCATCTTTATCACCTTGGTTCCATCTGAACTTCACGGTCTTATCTCCGTTATTAACTAATTAGAAGGTGGCTGACTTTGCTTTATTTACAATGCAATCTCCAATTAACAGTTCATCTTCCATATTCTCTGGTAAGCCCTCAAAAGTTACATTCTCTTAGTAACCTTCTCCAATAATCATTACTTTGTGTTGTTCAAATGGATTGTGGAGGGTATTGAATGTAAGTAGGAATTTTTCTACTGATGATTACTTAGGACAGAATCTAATATCAAATGCTTGATATGACTTAGGAGTGATAGTATGGTTCAAATTACCCATAAAATGGAAACAGTCATTCTTTATTACATCAAATCTTGCAGTGGCAGCAATAGATCCCTCATTCTTCAAGACGATGGAAAGTACTGACTCTTTTCCAATTCTTGTCTTTCTGAATTTCAGTAATGGTGTTCCGTCTGCTTCACTCTCTTTAGGTTTTTCTACTTATAATGTTGGAAGGGTGCCTTCTCCTCTTAATTCGAAAACTAATTTTCCAGTTTTACTTTGTGGATCACCATTTTCAACAGTAGCTTCAAAGATACCTCCATAAGTCATCATGCTTGTGGGGTAGAATCCTACTTATACATATTTGTGCTTGTGTGGCTCTATTGTTAAAACATCAGGTTTTACGTCAAAGGCGAAACCTTCACTCTTGCTTTGTGATCTAGGCTTTACTGCAAACTTCACTGTGCAAGGTATTTTGTTTGGATTCATAATCTTGAACCTTTCTTTTGAACCTTCAGTATTTTTAGCTGCAATCAATGTACCAAACCAGAACAATCTTTCTTGCATTGAGAATATGCATGAGGAAATAACAGTTTGAGTGTTTGTTGTTGGGTCAAGTGATGGCACAACTGTTTATTCTTCAAAGATTTAATCCAAATCCTCAGTGTTAATGCCTGGAATAGATGATTCAGCACATAATTCAAATGGAATTCCTTCTGGTTGATCTCCTGGGTCACGATTAGCTACATCAATAGCAAGAGTTGATTCGTAGAATTTAGCACCTTTAGCCTTGAAAGTTACATTGACTAATGCTGCACTGCCTGGAGGAATCTAACCAGTTGCAGGTGTGATTGAATACTAGCTAACTTCAATTAATCCTCCCTCTGGTGGTGCATCTTTGGCTTTAGGATCTTTCTTTCCAGCAGCTGGTTTTGCTGGTTCTGGCTTTTTCTTTGGATCCTTAACTTCTTCTTTCTTCTCTTCTAGACCTCTTATTCTTTCTTCCAACTCTTTTTGTCTCTCATCTTTAATCTTTCTCTTAGCCTCCTCATCTTTGTAATCACATATTGCGAACTTGAACTCAAACATACCTTCATTTCTAACTTCAAAGGTTCTTGTGATTTGCTCACCATACTGCATGGGACCGAAGTTGATGTTCTTCAAAGGAGTTATAGAGTATTTGCTGAATACTGCATTCACATTAACATTTATTGGTATAGAATTGTGTGTCTCCTATGATTTACCTTCTAAGATATTAAGGACAATATCTGAGGTATTCTTAGATGTTCTAAGTTTAATTTCTTTTTGAGACATGAACTTGACAACAACATTTTTCTCTTCATTTGGTTGAAGTTCTCCCTCCATAGGTTCAATTGTGAAGATATCTCTTGTCTATTTCTTTTTCATGGTAAAATTGTACTTAACTGGGTACATACCAATATTCTTGAGATACAACTTGTTTTCCTTTGGCTCACCTACTCTCACGGCTTCATAGTCCAAAATTTAATCATGACTGAATTTCATATCGAGTGATATCTTAAATGCCTCAGCTTTAATTTCGATTGCTTTGTTTTCTTGCTTAATATTATAACCTTCTGTATCTTCTACCTCCAATACAATCTTTTACAAGAATTTCTTTTCAACTTTCGCAGTGAATGTAATTTCAACAACTTCTTCTTTACAAGGTTTAATTAGCCCGCTAACTTTAGAAACTTAAAATTCCTCTGGTAACTCTGCGACACCAGATAACTTCCACTTTACAGGTATAGAAGTGACATTCTTAAGTGTCAGTGTCTTTGTCATTTTCTTATCTAATAAAAGTCTGTCGAATTCCACAACGTCTTAATCTACTTCCACAACTGGCTTAGCACCGAGACATTGGATACTGAAAATCACAGGGTTTGGATTGTCTTTAATTAAACAAATGATTTCATCTTTGTAGAGCTTGGCTTAATCTGGGAAGGCAAATACTGTCAAATTTTTGGTTTCATCAATCTTTAACTCCATATTATCAGGTTCAAGGATGAAAGGACTCTTTTCACCTGTTCCACCTTCTTCAACTGGGAGACTACTTCTCAAACAGAAAGTTGCCTATAAATCGTATTTGCCATTGTTTGATATCTGAAGAACACTGGAGTTTACTCTCTTGACTACTTCATCTGTGTTTCTCTTTTCAGGATCTTTACCAATAAGAAGAGGACCAAAGTCAAATACATTCTCTGATTAAACGAAGCATTTACTTAAATAACTATCAGGGGCTTGAGGTGGTCTAGTCTTCTTTTATGCCATAAACACATTTCTGAAGTTAGAATTAATTGTTGGGAACTCACAAATAGCATTTATGTTCAAATTAAATGGTCTATATGAGCCAACAATTTCAAACTGCATAACTTAATCGAATGAACCAATATTCTTTGAGAAGAATTTAATGTAGAGCTTCTTAGCTTCTTTTGGTTGTAAAATCCATCTTGTTGTGTTGTTTGTCATTTAAGGCAATTATTCTTCTTAACCCTCAACTGGTGGTTGAACTTTCTCAGTTGGAGTCCAAATTGAGAATAGAGAGATTGGTGTTCTTTCACTTCTGTTAGGTGGTTTCTTAACAATCTAGTGTATAAGTGGGGGTGGTAAGGGTTCTTTGTCTGGATCTGGCCATAATGGTTCAGGTACCATTTTCTTGGCTTCTTCGCATACTTCTCTAATTGTATTTCCAATGATTAAGTCTACCAATATTCTCTTTCCATACTTTATCGATTGCTCAATTTATTAGGAATCTTATTATAGTTACTACATTTGAGAATCTTAATTATCTTCTGGTACTCCTTCATCTAAGGGATATGAGACTTAATTCTCATCCATATTCATTTATCTCAAGATGATTTCAGCAAAGAAATTATTGAGGTCTTCAACAAACTTGTGATAGTTTTCTTTCTCTTCACGAGTAAATTCCTTGGGTTTAGGTTCATCTTTAACCTCCTCTTATTACTCACCATCACCTTCTCCCAGAGCATCAAGTGCTTCTTTACGCTTGCGTTCTTCTTCTTCTTTCTGTTATTGTGCTAATAATTCCTCTTGTCTCTTACGTTCCTCTTCCTCTTTTTATTGTCTTTACAGTTCTTCCTTGGAGGGTGGTTTAGCTCCCTTTGGTGCTGCCTTAACTTCTTCCTTGCCTTTTGCACCAACAGCTTACTTCTAATCTACTACTTGCTCAATAGCAGCTTATGATTCTTGAAGAGCTTCATTTGGATCTCTGTAGTGTTAAAATAGGACTACTTGAATGTTTGAAAGAGTAATTGCATCACATATGCATTCGACTGCGAATTTAAGGTTGGGCCAGTATTAACTTTCAAGACAATCAAAGATAGCACCAGCATTGCAATCTTCTTCTTTCACTCTTTCTTAAATCATCTCAACTAGTATCTCTTTAGTTAGGTATTTGTAATCTGCTGGATTCACATCTGGTTCTTCATCCTTAACCTTTTTACCTTTTTACTTCTTTTTGCGTTCAGCTTCTTCGACAAGCTTTCTCTAGCACTCTTCATCTCTTTCTTTCAAATAGTTAGCAGCTTTCTCTGCTACTGGAAGTTATCTTTTAAGACAGAAATCATAAAGTTATTCCAACTTAATGACGCATCTTTATTGTTCTTAAGACAAATAATTAGCAACAGATGTCTTTCCTACTTTTTCTGGACCAATTAAAACTATGAAAAGTTTGTCCTTTTCTTTTACTTATGCTGGGTATTAAACCTCAAGAGGTTCACTCTCCTCCTCTAATAGCAAGGTTTCGTATTCAGCCTTTTGTTCTTACAGTTTAGTCTTCTTTTCAATATGTCCCTCTGCTAAAGGAAGTTGCTCTTATTCTTTGGCTTATTCTTCCTTATTCAGAGCAGTGATTTGTTCATCAATTGACTTAATTTTCTTCTTAAGATCCTCAATTTTTCTCTTCTTTTCATCTTACTTTCTTATACTAGACCAAAATTAAGTTCCTGGAATTCTAAGAGGCAAGAACATAGGTTCAGCTGTAGGTTATTGAACATTTGGCTATTATTAGGATTGTTAAACTTATACCTAGAACTAGTCTAATCTCTTTAGTATTTCCTCTTCTTCCATGTATTATTTATCAAAATCTAATGAGTAGACTTCAATGGGCTGATCCATAGGATTTCTCATTTCAATTACCTAAATTGCACTTATATTGTAAGGTAAGACTGGACCTAATTTAGCAGTTTCAGGATTAAAATCAACCTGATAGTTAACACCTTAGCCCTTAACATTAAGAACAAATTGCTTTGGATTATCTTTGCATTTGAATGTCAACTTTTACAAGAATGGTTTATCAGAGTTTGGAGTAAACATTATATCTACAGTCTGCTTCTATCCTGGTAGTAAAGTTCCTAACTATGGAACTACTTAAAATCTTTCTCCTTCCTTTGCAACTGTAGCTGCTGTAGCTATATCTGGTTTGTAGTAATATGACCAGTCGCAAGGTACTTCTTTTTGATTCTCGAATCTAACTTTTATTGTCTTTCTGGTATTGACACATACCTTACCAAAATCAAGGTTATCAGTTGACATTGCAAGTTCTGGGATTGTTAAATTTGCTATGAAATCAATAGCATATGAAGGACCATACTTTACATCAATTGGGACCACAATCTTTACTTTACCAAACTTTGCATTCTTTCTAGTGGCGTATACGACATTGAATAAAACAGAGGAGTTTGGCATGATCTTTTATACTTTATCGGGTTCTATACTAATGCCAGCTTAAGTTAGGATTTTCTTGTCAAAATTGAAAGTAACAGGAATCTTTCCAACATTCGTTAATCTAAAGCTCTTTTTCTTGGTGGATCCAACAACAACATTACCAAAATCGCATGCATATGCAGCTATTGTGATATTTTCGAGGTTTACTGTAACACCTCCTATGCCAAGAATAGCTCCTCCGTGTACTGATTATTTGTCATCACCATTCAATCCAAAACCAGCTGAACTTTTCATAGCTGTTGTACCTTTCTTGTTTACTGGAGTCTTGCTATTATTTCTCTTTTGTTGAGCTGACTAACTTAGTACTTCACCTACAGCCATACTATTGTTGTTTGCAGCAACAGCTGCTCCTTGTAAATTTAATTAAGTTTAGCTCAGCAAAGCTTATTTAGCCGATGCCATGTCAATTTGTGTGAGTATTTTTTCGCATAACAATCTTCTGTCTACTTCTGCCTCAACATCCATAACAAAAGGCTCTTTAATTAGAGACTTATCTTTCTCAATAGCCTTAGGAAGTGGTGGCATTTATCTCATTGCTTCATGAGATTAGAACAAAGCTGAGTAAGACACTTTACCCTTTGTGATCAATTTCTTGGTCTCGTCATATCTCTTTGAGAAATCGTCATCATCAGTTCTTGGGAAGGATAACAAGCATCCTGGATAAGTGCCAATAGCTTTTACCTTGAATCTTTATGCAGGGAAATGAGCGCATTCAACAAGGAACATCTCGTCAATGTTATCTGGTATGCCTGGGAAGAACTTTACGATAACTTTATATCTTTCCCCTGCTGCTACTTTACCTGTCATAGGATGACACTCTATTAACCCTGGTCTTGATACAGTTGTGAGGTTAATGTTGAATTAGAATGGGACTTTTCCAATGTTCTCAATAAAGAACTCTTTTGAAGAGGATTCGTTATATGGAATTTCTCCGTAGTCAATTTCTGTTGCTGATAATTTGTAAGAAACGAAACTTGACTCTCCAACAATAGGTACTTCATAATCTGGACCACCGTCAACACTGCAAACAGCAATACCATTATAGGTTAAGCCATGACCAGAATAGTAAGTGAACTCAACTGTTTCAGTTTAACCAGGCATCAAAATACCACTTACTGGAAGAATATCAAACACTTCATTAATTGGAAGCATTTTAGATTTCTTGCTCTTCTTTTTCTTTGCTGCTTTTTCTTCCTCCTACTTTAAAGCATTTAGAGTTGTAATTTCTTCTTCTAAGAAGCTCCATTCATAGTTGACTGGCATCTCTGAAATGTTTGTTAAAGTTAAGTACTTCTTTTTTGAAGTGTCATTCAGGATGCAACCAAAGTCGATATTGGGAGGTAGTATTTATAGATTTGGGAAACAGACTTCTCCTTGGAGCATCACAACATCTTTTTGTGGATGACCAATATGCGAAATGTTAAGCTTTCCTGAAATATTGTCGGAAAGTCTATCTTGCTTCATCCCAGGATCAAACTTAATCATAACCTGTTCAGTTCTTTGTGGTGCTAGGGTTAATCTCTCAGTAGCACAGCTGAAAGGTGGATCAATAAGGAGATTGATAGATGTTGGTAGAGGACCACCATTTGAAATATCAAGAGTTTTAGAAATAGGCATTGAGGCTATTCCTTTCTCCCATAGATACTTGAAGTATAGTTTAGCTTCAGAGAAAATGAGTTGTGGAGTAATAAATTCTCCTTAGATTGTTGTGTTGTAAACAGTCTTTGGCTTCCTATCACCACCAACAATTACATTACAAGCCCATGTCTCAATGATTTTACCGATATTGAAAGAGTTTGCTCTGAACTGGATCATGATACCCATTTTTGGGTTTAGGACTATTTAGTCTGGGACAACTGCATACACAAATTTGACTTCTTCTTCTTTCTCCTGATTTTAACCACTAGAAACAACTGAGGCATCATTACCACCATTTCCACTTTTCTTTGTTGTGCCATCCATGCTTTTATTTCCATCTTATTTTTTGGGTTATTTTCTATCAAGTTTTGTAGTTCTTTACCATTATATCTTCATTTACTTTCTACCTCTGTTTTCCAAGAAAAACTCTTTGGTTATGTTATTGTGTGTATATTCAGTTCCGAAATCTACAAGGTTGAGATTATCTTTACAGAATAGAGTTGATCCAACTCCTTTGGCTTTCAAAGCTACTTCGAGGTCAACTCCGTTGTTAACTATTATATGAAGAGTATCTTAGAACTTTTAGACTTCATCAGCATTACAGACAACTTCAATCTCTTTTTCATCATCAGGTTTTAATACTCCATGTCTTTGAATTACCTTCCAAATGCTTTCCTTATTCTTGGTAAATGCTGTGTACTCAGCAGGGATTTTTGATTCATTTTTGATGATAATCTTTTCAATGTAATCTTTCAACACATCAACATTATTGTAGTCAAGTTCTGATTTATTGACAGAAACAATGGGACCAATTGAATTAGCAAGGATGGTCACCATGAAGGGGATGTGATAACCTTCTACTTTTATGTAGAGTGGAATTCTTATATTACTTAGAATCTCAGTTTTGAGAGTTATGTTGACAACTTATGATGATTTAGGGTTGATAATTCCAGATTCTTAATCAGCAGAGTACACTGCAATTCTTTTTGATTAATCATCTTAAGGTACGATTTCGTATTTTGCTTTCAAACTATCGTCATTAATAATTTCAATTTTCTTAGTTTTGGGATGTCTTAAGAAGCAAGTATCATATTCAAGGAAGTCTGAGGGTACTACTCTTACTTTTGGTACTAAACATTCAGCTTTGATTGGAACTGCCAGCATATCTTGACCGACTCCTTCAAGATCAACAACTAGCACCATATCATATTGTTATGGGAAACAAGGGATGAATTCTATTGTAATTTGAGCTTCTTTGTTCTTTTCAAGCCTTCCTCTATCATTTGTAATGTTGAACTCAGTTTAGAGACTTCTACCATCTCCAGGTACTCTAACAACATAATTGATTTCAACATCAGATGTGTTGGTTAAATGAACAGTTTTGTAAACTGGGAATTTGTACGAAACTTTTCCAAAGTCTATAATTTCTTCTGAGAACTTAAAAGTTGGTGCTACAACATGACCTTTAAATGTTAAAGTAAGCATTTCAGAGCTTCCCTCTAGTGCAAATCTAAACGTTTCTGAGAATTCTCCAAGTATATCACTCTTGAAAGTTACTCTAATTAGATCTCTGGATTTTTCCTTAACACCAAGAACACCCTCTGTCTTACTAAAATGAAATTTGGAACCAAAAGGCGTTTCATAAGGTATAAGCTTATAGTGGCAGTCTATCTCTCCTGTGTTTTCAATTCCAACATCAAACTCGTTTTAGTAGTTTACAAAGATGTCACCAATATCCATTTCTGTTATTGATAGCTAAGCTTAGGGACCTTTACCTTGTCCAGTCATATTTAAAGGTAATCTTTCTTCTGAGCAAGTAATATTGCAGAAAGCTGTGCATGAGTAATGATAAGGTCCTTAAGGTTTGAAGGTAACGCAGCATGTAATTTCAGTATTGGGCCATATCTTACCTTGCAGTGGTTCTATCGAAAAGATCTCATCTTAGAAGAGCATTAAATCCTCATCTACAGCTTTTCTGATTGACTGATATTTTCTGGCAAGTGTTGCTATTGCTCTAAAACATAGAATAAATATGAAGTTCAAATAAATAATATGAATCTTACTTTTATTATCCTCTTTCTTATTTCTTGTTAAGTTCGTCTTCATCATAGGAATCGTCACTGTCTAAAGACTCAGCCATAGACTCTTCAAGGTTAGACTCCTCGAGAATCATGCGCTCCTCAGCTTCTTCTTAACTGAGTTGATTGTTTAATCTCAATTTTTTCTCGTTTTCTTCACGTTCTGTGGCAAATGCTCTCCATGAAAATTCAACTGGCACTGAACTTTTATTCACTATCTGATAGTATTAGTGGGAATATAGTGTAATTGAAGTTGGCTCCATGTGAATATGTGTTTTGGACAAGTAGACGTTATCATTATGACTCTCACCAAAGATAGGGACGATTGCTTCAAGTTTATCATAGAGGAGTACAACTTCATCTTTATAGGGTCTACTTTCTTGAGGAATAAATTGGAATACTAGTTGTTCAGACTAGCCAACTTCTAAAATACCTTCTTATTTGTTTATCTTGAATCCATTTGGAACTTTAATATGCCATTTTGTCGTCTTCTCTCCAATGTTTCTTATCATAACAGGCTTTTCAGCTGTGTGCTTGACTGGAACAAGGCCGAAATCCAGAGTATCTGGGAAGTCAAGCATAGCTCTGCATCCAACTGCTCTAATTGGAACTATGAATTTTTCTCTTTCAGTAACAACCATTAAATCGTAAGAGTAATCAACTTTTGCTTCAGGAGAGAACTTGATAACGTATGAAATCTCCATGCCTGGAGCGACTCTGCTTGACATGATATCAACGTCGCTTGGCTTCTTGATTGATTAGCTAGGGCCATTGACTGAAGAGCCTAGACCTTGGGACTTTTTGCATGGTAAAATTTAAAACAGTTTCGAATCGGGTGGTATTATCTTAACGGATCTTGCCACCTTATCCTTATTTCTAATCAATAAGGAAAGAATTAAATAATTTGAAATTATAAGGAAAAGGAAAAAGGCTCTATCGAACAAGTCCTCAAGCAAACCCACAGGCGCTTAAATTCTTTCAATACTTACCTCAACTTCAAAATTTGCTCTTTGATCTGTAATGGCTCGTAGTTGGTAAACTGTATCACGTGGGGTACTGGTTGGAAAAGAGGCTCATCTACATGGACTTGGGAATCAGTGTAGATGGAGCTGTCACCGATGTTCAAAAACTAGATAATCTTAGGCTTAGGAAACTATTCAATTATGCTTTTTCCTGATTCTTAATCTTTTATTAACTGACTGGGAACCTAACCATAAAGTCTTAAGACAAAGAAATTGAAGTCATTTAATAAAGAAGAGAGTCAGTCGAGAGACTTACTTTTTTCATTGCTTAATTCTAAAAGGCTTCTTCAGGCTTTTTTTGAATTATATATGTAATTTAAAATAAAGTTTAAACAATTCTATCTCAAAAGCCCTCCTTAGGATATTATTACTAAAAAGGCACCTCTAATAAATAAATTAAATTTCAAACACATCTTTCATTTATTTTATTAATTATTTTTTCTATTGGTCGATTAAATCTATCATTTGGGGTTTTGGGGTT
>LAST02008646.1:0-14214 GCA_001273305.2 Sterkiella histriomuscorum
CCAAAACCCCAAAACCCCAAAAGAGCTATTTAATATAATCTTTAACAAATTTTTTGAATAATATATTTTAAATGGAATAAAAGAAAAAGGATTTGAACAGTTAATCCGTGAGAGATCTCACACAATCTTAACTATTCTTGAATAGAGATGCTTCAGATTTATAGTAAAAACTACTTGCACAACGATTGTATGCCAAATATTCTGATACTGGCCATATTATACCTAATAAAGTAAGAAAATTAAAAAGTTGTTATAAATATCTTATAGTTGGTGGGACCTCCCATGCCTAGTGGATCATCTATTCTAGGTACTCACAGAAGAAGTTTATAAACAGATGAAACTACAATGAGTCTTGGTAAAAAGTCTGCATCATAAGTTAAACTTAAAAGACCTGACGAGTTGATGAGTCCAAATTCTTAAGACGTTAGGAAAAATTCTTAAATGAGAGCAAAACTTCCACAGATAAACAGCCGTAGGCATATTGATATTGCCTAGACTCCACTTCCTACTTTGCCTTTCCCTAGAGTCTTAGGAAAAGACATTATTTCGCCATTCCCTGGCAGTCAAGATCATCTTGCTTTGAAACGTATTATTGCATAACATTAGGCTTAAGCCTCATTAGATAGTCAAAATATTACTGCTTCTACTTCATAGTAAATGTTAAATTCATATCGCTAAGTTGGGCAACATGGATCAGGCCTCTTAGCATAATCTCAATCTTAACTCACTCTTAAAACTGCTTTATAAAATAACTAAACTCTTATGCATAACTAATCTACACTATCTCTGATATCTCCTGCAGATAAAACCCTCGCCATTCTAGACCATCATTAAAGAAGAAATAATAGAACTTCACTTACACATCATCAATCTTTCCAATAATTGTTGCCTATAGACAACTCCAAAATTCTTAATAGTACTATTGAAGCTGGCAACCAACATGCTACTTAAGATTAAACTATTAATGCTTCTGCATTAATACTAAAGAATGTTCCACTACCTAATTATGAGCAAACTAGGCAAATAATGACATTTGACCCTGCAAAAATTAAGCCAAAGCCAACTTCTGATATTAAAAAGATTATGGTTAGATAAGGTATGAAACCTACTCCCTTAGAATTTATAAAACTGGTGTAACTAGATGCTGATTTCTAAAGCCGTTTTTGCTATTGTAACAAAAAAGAGGACTACTATGATTTTGAGATAGTTCCTTTTAGTGATAAAAACGAAGGTGAATATATGACAGTTAGTTAAAGAGGTGTTGTCCATTTCATCAAAGGTGAAGCTAACTTCATGAGCATACCTGAGTGGGAAAGAGAACAAAGAATATACAAAAATATTAAGAACATTCCTTTCTTCACAAAATACAGAACATGGAAAACATTCTCTGCTTGGAAAACTCTTATGAGAAGAACTATGATCTTTAAAACCAGCGATTTCTTGAATAGAGAGTTATTCATTTTAGATTCTGAGTTAAGTAAGCCATTGCTAGATATCAGAATGAAAACCTTTAACATCTAAAAGATGCAAATGGTTGCAATGAATACTGAAAAGCCAAGAATTATGCAAGAATTTTTCGAATTTCAAGATAAATAAAGAAAGAATGTCTCTGAAACTTTGAATAAAATCGAAAAAGAAATCAAAAATAGTTTAATTGAATCTTGTGATAGTTCAATGAGAACTTTCAGAGAGGAAAATAGAATATCTCTCAATGATAACTAAGAAGATGACGATAATGAAGAAGCAGAACCATTCCTAGTTGGTGATGAAACTCACAAATAAATGCCATATACTTAAGAAGCAACAACTAGAACTCATTATAAGAAACTTGCCAAATATATCAGATTAACTGATTATATGATCATAGACTCTAAATTAAGATTAATTCAAAATTCAATTTCTAATGTCTTGAAGATTGTCTAATTAGACCTTGCTAGTGGACGTAAATTCTTAATTGGAGACAAAGTATAGCAAGTACCATTATTTGAAATAACAGTAGATTTTATGAATTATGATTTGTTCTTCTTACCTAACAAATTTGATGTAAGAGATGCTATTAAAAGCTCAATAACTGAAGGTGTTAACACTGTTTGCAGATATGATCTATTTATCAATCAACCAGAATTTGAGACTTATATGAATGTCTAAGAATAAGAAGATCATCTCTTCGATGAATAAAACGATTTGATGTCTTTAGCTATAGGTTCTGATATGCTTATTAGAGACACAGAACTTATTTCATAAGCTATTGATACAGTCTTTGACGAATTGAAAGATTTCGTTACTTAATACGACTAATTTGTTTAAGTCTACAATGAAAATATAAACACAACAGTAGAAGATTTCAGATCCAAGGATCATGACTTTATGAATCACTCTATCACAAAATTACAAAATCAATCTGAAGAGATAGAGAGACTAGATGTTAGAAGTAGCATTAAAATTGTCAGACTTGATGGCGAGAAAATGAAAAAACGTATCAGAGAAAGTCCAAAATAAGTCTGGAAGATGTTACAGGATTTTATCCCTAAATTCTAATATGAAAAGCTAGATAGTCTTTGCCAAATACTCAAGGCAGAGTATGAGAAAGTTTCTAGAAAACCTCAATCTATAGATTAATTCGTAGTTATTATGAAAGATTTGAATGATTTAAGTGGTAGATTTGACAATCTTGCCTCCAATTTCCAAGAAGTAGAGTAATACAATATCTTAATGGATGAGCATAAAATTAAACTTCCAGATAAAAACAAATCCAAATTCAAGGAAACTTAATCTCTACTTATTAACACCCGTAAGAAAATGGAGGAAGGTCTCGAGGCTGGAGAAGTTGAGGAATTGAAGTTTAAGAAATAATTAATTGACATCGAAATTCCAAGACTTAACAAATAATCTCAAGCTATAATTGAGGAGCTTAGCGATCTTATATTCTCAGACCCTAATACACCTATTATGGATGCTGTAAGAAAGCTCGAGAGTATTGGTGATAGTGTTAATTAAATGAAAGAAAGAGGTAAACAATTGAATATTTATCAGAAATTCATGGAATTAGAAGAGACTTCTTTTGAAAGTGTAAATGATACGTTCAATGACTGGAACCTTAAATTTAAACTTTGGAAGGGTCTTGATGAATGGATTTATCTCTCAAGAGATTGGATTAATACCAAGTTCACTGCTATTGATGTTGAGGATATTCAAAAACAAGTAGATAAATTTGACAAGTCTGCAAGTGTTTGTGCTATTAACATGAAAGAGAATCCAGTAACCCTTATCTTCAAAGAAAAAGTAGATGTCCTCAAATCAACTATGCCAGTTGTTAGTTACCTCAGATCAGATTTAGAACCCAGACATTGGGAAGAAATATACGAGATCCTAGGAATGAGATTAGATTTAAGCAACGACGATTTCACTCTAAACAGTTTAATAGAACTAAATGTTAAGCAAGAGAAGGATAAGATCGGTGAAATTGCTTAAAAAGCTGATAAAGAGAGAGAATTAGAGGCAACCTATGAAAAAGTAGCAGCAGAGTGGAGAAGAGCTATTTTTGAAACAAAAGGACATAAAGACAATTATTTCATTCTTGGTAGTACTGAAGATGTTAATAACTTACTAGAGGAGTCAATGGTCACACTCTCTAATGTTCTCGGTGCTAGATTTGTTGATATTATAAGAGAATAAGTAGAGTAGCTTTACAGAAAACTGTAATATCTTGAGAACTTACTTAATGAATGGTAAACTTTCCAACGCACATGGATGTATCTTGAAAATATCTTTAACGGTTCAGATATTGCTTAAAAAATGGGATAAGATGCTAAGAAATTCCAATAAGTAGATGCCTAATGGAAAGATATAATGAAATCTACACACGGTAACCCAGTTGTATTCAGATTTGTGAATGGTAACTATAAAGACGGTTAAGCCTATCTAGATTTATTCAAAAACAACAATAAAATCCTAGATGATATTCAAAAAAGTCTGGAAGTATTGCTTGAGAAGAAAAGATCTGAATTCTCCAGGTTTTATTTCCTATCTAATGATGAACTTTTATCTATATTAGCTGAGGCCTCTAGAGATCCAGAGTGTGTATAACCACATCTCAGAAAATTGTTTGAGAACATAAACAGAATAACATTTGAGTTCGATGAAATAACAAAGATCATCTCAGCAGAAAAAGAGACCATTAAGATTAAGAAAGTTAAAACCAGTGGTAATTAACCAGTTGAGAAATGGTTACTTTAACTTTAAGATAATATGATGTAGTCTGTTAAGAAATTCATTAAAGATGCCCATTACGCCTATAAAGAAGATGAGGACTTCAAAAGACATTCATGGGTCATGGAGGATCATCCCGCTTAAGCTATTTGCGTAGTTGCAAGTATAAACTGGTGTGGTGCTACTGAAAACCTGCTGAAGGATGAGGATGATGTCAGTGAGGGACTTGCATGGTGGTTCTCTGAAAATGTAAAGTAACTTGAGGAGCTTACCAAGATTGTATCCAGATCAGACTTAGACTAGAGAAAAAGAAAAGCTGTAGTGGCTTTGATTACATAAGATGTACATTACAGAGATATCGTTGAGGAATTAATTAAAGAAGAAGTTGAAACTCCTCATGATTTCAAATGGCAACAATAATTACGCTACTATTATGCTAACGAGGAGATAACAATCAAACAAGTTAGTGCTTAATTAGACTACGGTTATGAATACCTTGGTGCACATACTAGACTGGTTATCACACCACTGACTGATAGATGCTGGATGACTATTACTGGGTCACTGCATATCAAACTTGGTGCTGCACCTGCTGGTCCTGCTGGTACTGGTAAAACTGAGACAGTTAAGGATCTCGCTAAATCACTTGCTCTCCGTTGTGTAGTTACAAATTGTGGTGAAAATTTGGATTATTTTGCTATGGGTATTATCTTCTCTGGTCTAATTCAAACTGGTTTCTGGGGATGCTTCGATGAGTTCAATCGTATCAATACTGAGGTGCTTTCTGTCGTCTCTGCACAAATTAAGACAATCCAAAACGGTTTAACATACGACAAAAAGAAGATCGATTTCCAGGGAACCGATATGAGGCTGATTCACACAGTGGGTATCTTCGTTACTATGAACCCAGGTTATGCCGGTCGTTCCGAGCTCCCTGATAACCTCAAGGCTATGTTCAGACCAGTCACTATGGTCGTACCAGATCTCATTCTTATTTGCGAGAACATGCTTATGTCTGAAGGATTTAATATGGCTAAAGTATTGGCTAAAAAGATGACAGTGCTGTATAAATTATCAAGAGAACAGTTATCTAAGCAATATCATTATGATTTCGGTCTAAGAGCCTTGAAATCAGTGCTGGTTATGGCAGGTCAATTGAAACGTGCTTATTAAGATATGAATGAAGATATTGTGCTCATGAGAGCTTTAAGAGATATGAATATGCCAAAGTTCGTGTTCGATGATGTCCCCTTGTTCACAGGTTTAATTAACGATCTCTTCCCAGGTCTCAAGGCAGACCGTGTAGGTTACGAAGATCTCAAAGAGAAAATTGTCGAAGAACTAGAGTCCAAGAAATACAGACACTCTGATGAAGAAATCTTTATGGATTAAGTCAACAAAATCATTCAATTGTATGAGACCATGGGCACTCGTCATACTACTATGGTTGTTGGTCCAAGTGGTTCTGGAAAGAGTGTTATTATTAACAGTTTAGCTGCTGCACTTAAGGAAGATAGCGGTATCCCAACTAAAATTGATACTATCAACCCTAAGATGGTCACCTTAAATGAACTTTATGGTGTTTTGGACCCAGACAGCAGAGATTGGACTGATGGTCTACTCTCAAAAACTTTCAAGGACGCTAACACTGAAATTCCAGGTCGTACTGAACGTCGTTGGATCATATATGATGGTGATGTAGACGCAGTGTGGGTTGAAAACATGAACTCAGTCATGGATGATAACAAAATTCTCACACTCGCTAATGGTGATCGTATTCGTCTCCTTAAAACATGTGCTATGCTTTTCGAAGTATACGATTTGCAATATGCCTCACCAGCTACCATTTCAAGATGCGGTATGGTCTATGTAGATCCCAAAAATCTTGGATATGCACCATTCTTTGAGAGATGGGCTAAAGATAAACTAGAGAAATATTCTGAGGTTATGTATGAAAGTTTGAGAGAACTTTATGCTAAATATGTTCCTCTCTGCATTGACAGAATCTTTGAAGGAGCTACTGGAGGTGACGAAATTGTTGAACCTCTTAAATTCATTACACCAAGAACAAATCTCAATTTAGTCTAACAATTGGCTACTTTGATTGATTCAATTATCCCTCCACCAGATCAAAACCCACCTTAAGAAATCGATTAACTAGAAAGATTATTTATCTTCTGTTTAATTTGGTCTTTAGGAGGTGCTCTAGTTTCAGATGACAGAGAGAAATTCTCAGAATTTATTAGAACTACTAGTGGACTTATCCTCCCATCCAGTTCTCTCTATGATAACTATTTCGATATTGAGAGTATGAGTTACGTACTCTGGGAAAGAAAAGTATTAGAATATGAGGCACCAGCAAATAAAAAATTCTCATCAATTCTCGTGCCAACAGTCGATACTAAACGTTATTCCTGGTTATTGAGTTAAGTTATGTCTCTCAGAAAACCAGCCATGTTCGTAGGAGATTCCGGTACTGCCAAAACTGTTACTATTTTCTCACATTTCAAGCAATTATCTATGGACAAATACACTATCCTTAATATCAATTTCTCATCTAGAACAACATCAATGGACTTCCAAAAGAACGTTGAAGAGAATATTGATAAGCGTTCATTTAAGTAATACGGTCCAAAGACAGCCGGTAAACAATTGATCATTTTTATTGATGATTTAAACATGCCCCGTATTGATAAGTACGGTACTCAACAACCAGTAGCACTCATGAAGTTCTTGATTGAAAGAAATCAACTTTATCAAAGAGGAGGAGAATTGGAGTTAAGAGAAATCGTTGACACACAATATGTAGGTGCCATGACACCCCCTGGAGGTGGTAACAACCCTGTAGACCCCAGAGTCATGTCACTCTTCTCAACCTTTAATATTACCTTCCCCTCTAAAGAAGCTATTGAGAAGATTTACACCTCTATCCTAGAGAAACATTTAATAGAGTTCCATGAAGATGTCAGAAATATCGTGCCAAAGGTAACCTCTGCTACTCTATCATTATATTTCTAAATCTGTGAGAAACTGCCACGTACTCCAGTGAAATTCCATTATATTTTCAATTTGAGAGATCTCTCCCGTGTCTATGAAGGTCTGTGCATGATGACCATCGATAAATTCACAAGTAAGGAGGGATTGGTGAGAGTCTGGAGAAACGAGTGCATGCGTGTGTTTAGTGATAGACTCGTTAATGAGACTGATAAGAGCTTGGTATCTGATCAACTCATTGGAAATCTCGTGAAAGAATTCTTCCCAGGCACTGAGGAGTATGTAATGAAGAACCCTTGTCTATTCGGAGATTACGCCCTCTCAGACCCCACAGACGAGGAAGCTGAAGACCCCAGACTCTATGAAGATTTGGGAGAATATGACGATGTGAAGAAGAAAATGAATAAACTATTAGAAGACTATGGTTTTGAGAACAAACCCATGAATTTAGTGTTGTTTAATGATGCCCTAGAACATGTCACTAAAATTCACAGAATTATCAGATTCCCTAAGGGAAGTGGACTATTAGTCGGAGTTGGTGGATCAGGTAAATAATCTCTGACCAGATTGGCAACATTTACTGCAAATTATGATCTTTTCACTATTGGTTTAGTAAGAAATTATAAGGAAGAGAATTTCCGTGAAGATCTCAGAACACTCTATAGAGAAGTGCTTAAGAAACCAAAGACATTCTTGTTTACAGATGCTCATGTAGTAGAAGAAGGTTTCTTGGAATTGATTAACAACATTTTGACTATCGGTATGGTACCTGCTTTGTTCCCTGAAGAGGAAAAAGACGGTCTCACTTATCCATTAGATGAAGAAATGAGAAAATAAGGCCTACCAGAGACTAAGGAGTTCAGATGGTAATACTATGTCAACAGAGCAAGAGAAAACTTGCATATCATTCTAGCTATGTCTCCAGCTGGTGATACTCTCCGTTTAAGATGCCGTAACTTCCCAGGATTGGTATCAAACACCAATATTGATTGGTTCTTCCCCTGGCCTGAGGATGCCTTGGCTGCTGTTGCCTCATACTTCCTGGTTAATGTTGAACTTGAAGATGACCATAGACAACCAGTCACAGATCACATTGTGATGATCCATTAGAGTGTACAACAGTACAGTGTAGAATTTGAAGCTGTATACAAACGTAAAAACTATTCCACTCCAAAGAATTATCTTGATTTCATAGACAATTACATTAAATTCTTAAGTAATAACCGTCGTCAGATCGACTCTAATGTGAGACGTCTAGAAGGTGGTCTCACTACTCTAGCAAAGGCTTAAGAAGACACTGAAGTATTGTCAAAAGAATTGGCTATTAAGAATGCTGAAATTGCAGAGAAAAAGAAGTTTGTTGAGGAACTTATCGCAGATATCACTGAAAAATCAGAAGATGCAGCTAAAAAGCAAGCATTCGCTTCTGAGAAGAAAACTCAACTTGATGCACAGAGTATTATCATAGCCAGAGAAGAAGAGGAAGCTAGAATTGCTTTCAATGAAGCTGTCCCCGCTCTAGAAGCTGCTAAAGAGGCTCTTAACAATATTAAACCTTCACATATTACTGAAATCAAATCACTCCCACAACCACCCCAGATTATTCAGGATGTGTGTACCATTTGTTACTTCTTGTATCCAAAGGGAGGTTCAGATGACCAATGGGCAAGTGTAAAATTGAAACTCTTGGGAGATATGTAACTTCTAACCAATCTCAAGGAATATGATGTCTCCAAGACCAAGAGTGATTAGGCCTCCAGAGCAAAGAAAAAGTTAGCAATTTTGGAAAAAGACTGTGGTTGCACCGGTTAAGAATTATCTCAACTTATTAACTCGAAGAATATGGCCACTGGTGGTTTGTTCTAGTGGGTTATCGCCACTGTGAAGTGCTATGAAATCTATAAGGAGGTAGAGCCAATGAGAAAGAAGGCCGACGACATGCGTAAAGCTAAGGCACAGGCTGAGAGAGACTTGGCTGAGACTGAGGCTCAACTCAAGGATGTTACCGAGAAACTGAATGTGCTCAATGCTAATAAAGCTGTGAAGCAAGCTGAACTTGATGATTTGGAAGCTAAATCCAGAGAGATGCAACGTAAACTCGATGCTGCCTCCAAACTTATCACTGGTCTAGGATCAGAACAGAGACGTTGGACTCTTGATTTGGAAAGTCTAGGAACAGATAAGATTAAGTTGGTGGGAGACTGTTTGAGTGGCAGTGCTTTCCTCAGTTACTGTGGTGCCTTCAACTTCGACCTCAGAAAGAAGATGGTCTATGACCACTGGAAGACTGATCTCATTGCAAAGAACATCCCAAATAAAGAAGGATATAGACTTGAGAAGTTCTTAACAAATGATGTTGAGATTTCTAAATGGGCATCAGAAGGGTTACCCTCTGACGAACTTTCCATACAAAATGGTATTTTGACTAAGAATGCCAGTAGATGGCCACTTTGTGTTGACCCACAGATGCAAGCTGTGTTCTGGATCAAGGAAAAAGAGAAGAAAGCCAACTTAGATGTGTTGTCATTCAATCAGGCTGATTATATCAAGAGATTAGAAATGGCTATTAACTTCGGTAAACCAGTACTATTTGAAGCTATAGATGAAGAAATAGATCCCATGATTGATCCAATTCTTGAAAAGAACATCATTATTTAAGCAGGAGTTAAAATGATTAAACTAGGTGATTAGAATATTGAATATCATGATGAGTTTAGATTGTATATGACAACCAAGATAGCTAATCCCAACTATCCCCCAGAAATTTATGGTAAAACTATGATCATTAACTTCAATGTCACACTCTAAGGTCTTAGAGATCAATTACTCAATGAAGTTGTCAGTTATGAAAGACCAGAGTTAGAAAGACAACGTAAACAATTAGTGGTGGAAACTTCACAAAACAGATCTACTTTGAAAGAGTTGGAAGACACCTTGCTCAGTGAGTTGTCCAAGGAGACCGATATCCCTCTCGTTGATAATGTCCCACTTATTGAAACTTTGGAATTTGCAAAGTCTAAAGCTGTTGAAATCGCAGCTGCACTTGAGACTGCTAAAATCACAGAGGCAGATATTGAATAGAGCAGAGAGTCTTACAAAGATGTTGCCAAGAGAGGTGCTATATTGTTCTTCGCCATGTAAGGATTGTCAGCTATTTCTGAGATGTACGAGTATTCACTATCCAGTTATTTAACTGTCTTCAAAAACGCACTTGAAACAGCTAGAAAAGATAATATCTTACAAAACAGACTCAGAAACATTAAGGATAAATTAACACAATTAGTGTATGAGTTCACTTGCATGGGTATCTTCGAGAGACATAAACTTATGTTCTCTTTCTAAATGACAACTATGATCATGGACGGTGATGATGAACTCAACAAAATCGAACTTGACTTCTTCTTGAAGGGTAACACAAGTTTAGATGCAATTTAAAGGCCAAAGCCATACATTTGGCTCTCAGCAAACGGTTGGAAAGATTTATTCCGTCTCCAAACACTCGGAGATGTGTGGAAAACTATTATTGATGATTTGGAATAAAACGGCAAGGCCTGGTAAGCATGGTATGACTTGGAGGCACCCGAATAAGTCGAAATACCATGTGGGTACTCAGAGAAATTGAATAAATTCCAACAACTGTTAGTTGTGAGGTGCTTCAGACCTGATAGAGTAGTCAACAGTATTAAGAGCTTTATTATTGAGAAAATGCATGAATAATATGTCAAGTCACCACCCATCAGGTATGAGAAGATTTATGAATAATCTACAGAGAGAACACCAATTGTGTTCATTTTGAGTCCAGGAGCTGATCCCTTCAGTGATGTATAGAAATTAGCAGATTAAATGGGAATGGGCGGTAAATTTAAGTTCTGTTCCCTTGGTCAAGGTCAAGGAGAGACTGCCTAACAACTCATTTTGAGTGGAGCAATGAAAGGACAATGGGTAATGTTACAAAACTGTCACTTGCTGGTATCATGGTTGAAGAAACTAGAAGCAATTATTGAGAATATTACCAAACCAGATAAGAACTTCAGACTTTGGTTGACTACTGCACCTACTGATAGATTCCCACTAGGTATCCTGCAGAAATCACTTAAAGTCGTTACTGAGCCACCCGATGGTCTTGGTCAGAATATCAAGTAGAGCTATTCAAAGCTCACTGATGAGGCATTGGTAGAGTGCCCAACTAAAGAATTCTAATCATTGGTATATGTGTTAGCATTCTTCCATGCAGTTATCTAGGAAAGAAAGAAATTCGGTAAGATTGGTTGGAACGTTACCTACGATTTCAATGAGAGTGACTTCAAGATTTCTTTCCGTCTCATCTCTATGTACTTGAACAAAGCCTTCCAGAACAACGAGGAGGAGCTGCCTTGGGAGACACTCAGATATCTGATAGGAGAAGCCATGTACGGTGGTAGAGTCACAGATGACTTCGATAGACGTGTGCTCAATACATACTTGAAAGAGTATGTGGGAGACTTTATCTTCGATAATAATTAGACTTATTACTTCTCGAGATCAGGTGAGGATTATGTCATTCCATAATGTGAAAATCTTGAACTTTATCTTAACTACATCGACTAGATACCATTGTTCACATCACCAGGAGTGTTTGGTCTGCATCCAAACGCTGAAATCTCTTATTTCACAAACACTGCAAAAGAGATCTGGTTGAACTGTATTGAGATGCAAACTTCTGATGCCTCAGCAGGTGGTGGTATCAATAAAGAAGAATATATTGAGTAGGTAGCTAGTGATATTCAAACTAAACTGCCTGAACTATTTGATTACTACAATATCAAGAAAAACATTGAAATCCCAACTCCAGCTTAAGTCGTGCTTTTGCAAGAACTAGAGCGTTTCAACCGCTTACTAGACAAGATGCACACCTCTATCTTCGATTTAAAGAGAGCCTTATTAGGAGAGATCGGTATGAGTATGGAGCTCGACGAGTTAGCGAATTCTCTTTTCAACGGTTTCCTCCCAGGAATGTGGTCTTCCCTCGCCCCACAAACACTCAAGAGTTTAGTGAACTGGATGGATCACTTTATGCGCAGATACAACCAATATAAACAGTGGATTGAAGTTGAGGAGCCAAAGGCCATGTGGCTTAGTGGTCTACATATCCCAGAGTCATATCTCACTGCTTTGGTGCAAACTACTTGCCGTAGAAAGGGATGGGCTCTTGATAAATCTACACTTTACACTATTGTCACAAAGATCAGAAATCCTTAAGAAATCAAAAAGCGTCTCGATGACGGTTGCTATATTCAAGGTTTATACTTGGAAGGTGCAATTTGGAATATGGATAAAGATTGTTTAGATTATTAAAACCCCAAGGAACTTATTGTTGAAATGCCACTAATCTAAATTATTCCCATAGAAGCCAATAAACTCAAACTGAGAGGCACTATCAGAACACCTGTGTATGTGACTCAAAACAGAAGAAATGCTATGGGTGTTGGACTTGTATTTGAAGCAGACTTGAAAACCGATAAACATCCCAGTCATTGGGTACTCTAAGGAGTATGTTTGGTGCTTAACACTGATTGAGGAGAAAGTGTGACTCATAACTTTTATATTAATTATAAAGTAGTCGGTAATTTAAAAAGATTACTACTGCTATTAAAAATGACTTAAATAACTTAATTTCATCATTTAAGATTTTATTAATCAAAATAATTGGAATTGCTTTATAATATTAATAATAATAATAATTATCTTTTATAATCTCTAATTGCATAAAAATGAGTAGCTTAAGAGTAATCAAATACTTTATCTCTAGCTCCCCAGTTGGAGAACTCTCTGATGTCCTCGAAGATATTTCAAACATTATTGGTCATGATTTCTTACAGTAACCAGAGATTAAGTAGGCACTTCGTGATTACTATGAAAACCACAAATTGCAATTGAATCTGAATGATGGTTAATAAGTCATTGTAACCAGCCATGGCAGATAAGAGCCAATTGCAAGATATGCAGGCGGTGGATAATAAGAATAAAAGAAATCCTTATGGGAAGATGACGAGGAAGGTGCAGCAGATTAATAGCAGGAAGAGCAACAAGTTGAATAGATATAAACAGCACCCTCATCGGTGGAGGAATTTGTATACTATGATCCTGCTAAAAGATGCAAATTCTCATTTCATCCCATTACTCTTGAGGCTAAATTAGAAGAGGAAAATGTTGATTTACATGCTAACACTCTACCTCCCAATGTTGTTTCACTAAGGTAATAATCAAAATATTCTTATGTTATATTACGAAAAATTATCTTCATAACTTAATCTTAAACCTATTTATGTATAGAGATGACACAATCAAAGAATTGAAAGCATATGTAGATCGTCAATTTAGACACGGCACAACTCAATACTCAGTTTTTGTTGATGAAAGTACTTTGAAGGTAGAAATTTCTTGTCACAATTTCAACTTTAAAAACTTCTGGGGAGGAGAATTCTTATCATCTCATGTAATTGAATTGGGAAGCTAAGACCTCTCTGGGCATGTTAAACTTCACAATCATTATTTCGAGCAAGGCAATATTCAATTCAACTTAAAGAAATAATTCCCAGCATAAAAATTGAAAGGTCTCACTGCTAAAGCAATTGTTGACCTAATTTGTAAACTCGAAACTGATGTAAGTATAATGAATCACAAAATATCATAAAGATAAAGTTCATTATTAAATCACTCAAATAAAGTTTGAATACTCACTTAATTTTTAAAATATAGTACCAAGAAGGCCTCGAAGACATGTATAATGAAGTATCAGAGAAATTACTTAAGGGCATGAGAAGAATATTGCCAGTAACCAGAACAAAGTTCGACTGGAGCAGACCTAACTTATTATGAAAAAAGAAATTAGAGATTATAAACAATTTGTATAGCACTATCTTGCTATATCGCTGTTATTTATCGTAATTTAAATATAATAGAGTATTTATTTACATAAAAATGTATGTTTTATGAATACATAAATATTCATTGTGGGGTTTTGGGGTTTTG
>LAST02008647.1:0-13797 GCA_001273305.2 Sterkiella histriomuscorum
AAACCCCAAAACCCCTCATAAATACTCATTTTGGATATTAAAAATCAATTTATAAAATAATTAGGTTTTAATTAAAATAGGATAACTTTATTATATTTCATTGAATTTATCAATATTATTATTAACTTAAACTATTTTAACGCAAAAAAGATAACAAATCAGAATTTCAGATTTATATTTTAGATATTTTATTAATGGAAGTACCAATTTCACTTGGAAATAAAGTTTTAAACAGACCAAGGGCCCTTGTTTGCTATATATGGTAAGATTTTTTATCTAATAATATTCCAAATATGATATAAAATTATCTTAATATATTTACTGAGTTGTTTTTTTATTATAGTGGAAGAGAATATGGCACAAAAAGTTTGCCGATTCATTTAAAAACATGTAAATAAAAATGGGAAATTGAGTAAATGAAATTACCACCCAAGTAAAGAAGACCAATGCCTTAACCCCCTGAATCTTTTGAACAGGTAATTATTGATATATTGTTAACATTAAATTAGTTATTAAGCGGGGGTGTGAATACCAAAAAGTTAGATTAATACAATGAGTAAGCTTATAATAAGTGGGATACTGAGGCTCTCATTGCATGTCCCAATTGCGAGAGAACATTCCTCCCAGATAGACTTGAGATACATTTGAAGTCTTGTAAAGCTGGCAGAATATTAAAGCCTAGAGTGGAAGGTGCAAAGCCATAATAGATTTAACCATAGTAATAATAGCAACAATAAGTTTAATAACAAAAATCTGCTGTTGCCTCCATTAACTCCAAAATGCTTACTTAATAGAATCCAGAAGTGCGCACATCAATCACTTAAAAGCATTAAGATAACTCCAGATTATCAGGAGGCCAACAATTTAAACAACCCTCTTATTAAAATGATTAGCAACATCACTAACAAATTAATAGTAACGTATACAACTACAGAGATAACAACACCAATAATAATGACCTTGACATGTAATACAAACAGTATATCTCAAATCAATAAAACCATGGTGGAAAAGTCAATAAATATAATGACGATCATTATTAATAATACTCTTAATAGTAATAATAGCAATAGCTTCAAAAATAGTAGTAGTAAGCACCCTCTCATCTATAAAGAAACCCTGGATTTTTCAACAATAGTAATTAAGCTACAAATCCAACAAATATGATGATGCAATTCACCCTCGACGATGGTGATGATGAGACTGTATACAGTGAATCCTTTAAGAGTAGTATAAACAATAATAGTTTGTCAACTGCACATTTTACATTCACTAAAGATCAGTAAAATGTTATTAGTGGGGCTGTATCAGGCAACATGAATAATAAGATTGATTTTGTGAAGAAATTAAGATCAAGAGATGAACCTGATGACAACTTTGATGATGATGACGATGATGATGAATCTGATTTAGAGCCAGATCACAATTACAAAAACAGAAATCTTAATGATTTTGAAGATGAGGATATAATATATCACAATTTATCGAAGGACGATAGATAAAGCTCAAATAATTCATTTTATTAATAGTAATAGCAACAATCAAAGAGAAAAATTGAGAATATCTAGATCAATGTTTAAAAGGCTGCTTAATCCATGCCATAATCCCAATAAAAACCTAATTAATAAACCTTTGGCAGTAACAATCAATCAGCTATTATGAGCAATGCTAGATCATAACAGTAAGACGACCGAGTACCCTGCAAGGTTTGTGATAGAAAATTTGCTTAAGATAGAATAAGTAAGCATGAATCGACTTGTTCAAACTTGAAGAAAAGGAAACCTTTTGATGTACAAAAGACTAGAGTAATATAATTATTTAAGGTTTATAATATTTTTGAAATATAGGTTGCAGAGATATAGTAGGACTAAGGAATGTATCAAAATGGGAAATAACAACAATAAAAGCTAAATAAGGCAACTCCTCAAAAGAGTGCAGTTTAAGACAAATCATAGTAAGATAAAGAGGGATAAAGTGATGATAAAAAAGCAAAGTGGAAGAAATAACATGAAGCATTACTTTAAGCTATCAAGATATCTAAAAAAATGAAGCAACTTGAAGATAATGGCGGAGATGTGAAGGAAATATAGGCACTAGCAAGTTAAATTCCTCAACAAAATACAGAAGATCTTGTACCTTGTCCCCATTGCTAAAGAAAATTTAACCCTAGTAAATATTATATTTATCTTAATAATTTTAACAGCTGCTGCTGAAAGACATATTCCAAAGTGTAAAGATACTATTAACAAGCCTAAACCCCCTCCAGGTTTAAGAAATAATCCTCCTTCTCAAGGCCCTCATCATCATTAGAATTCGACATCTTTGCATATAGCCAAAAACAAAAATGAAGATAAGTTGAATATGAGTGCATAAAAAGAATAAAATCTTTCATAATCTAAGTACAAAGGATCAAGCATTAATAGTTAGACAACAAATTCTTCAGTATAACAATAGTAATCACATAATCAAAGCTCCAAATTGTAGAATGCTAATAATTTTGCAAGTCATGGCTCAAATTCAAACAATTCTCACAATCACAGTTAAAGTAAGAGTCCTTTGAAATCAATATTAAAGAAGAAGGAATAAATTTAAGATAAAAACTCATCGATTCACTTAAATGTGAAATAAATAGGCGGTCTTGAAAATTTGAGTTCTAGTAGCTCGAATAAAGGTTCTTCAATAGATTTACAAAAGAAAGAACAGTCTATAGGATAGAAGATCTATGATATATTCACAAGTCCATTTAAGAAAGAGTCGCAAAACCATGATGAATAGTAGTTTGATAATGATTAAGATAATAATAGTAGATATGACTTGCCTTTATAATAAAAAGGAGGTGTACTTTCACCTGTAACCAATTCATCCTTAAAGAATAACTTCTTATCTGCATAATCTTTAGAAAATAGCAATAGACCCTCTACTGTAATTGATGAAGTGCATGCTAACTAAGCAAACCACTTAGAATATAATCTTCTGGGCAGTGCTGGTAGGTAGAGAAAAAATAGTTAAAATTAGTAAACCCCAGAAAGGAAACTTGAATAAAAGTCAAATCTGTTATAAGATCCATAGAATTCCACATAATCTAACTTCAATAAAGATGAGAAAAAGAAGGTACACTTTGTGCGATCTCATACTCCCAAACCTGTCAAGTCAAAATCTATTCATGTTGAGGCTCATTCTGATATTAATAATATGGGAGTACAAGCAAGTGCTTCAAGATATCTCTCACCAATAAGAAATGGGTAATAATCTAATCTTTTAGGTGGTACTGACTCATCATTCTAAAGATAAAGTCATGATTTTGCTAATGTTAACTCAAGTAGTATTAGTCATCATGATCTTTCACAACACGCAAAGTTTAAACATGGAGATGTTAAAACAAGAAGCTCCATGTATAGCTCAGTTTAATGCCCACATTGTAATCGCATGTTTGCGGATGCTGCAGCTTAGAGACATGTACCAATTTGCTCAAAGATTATATCAAAGCCTAAAAAGTTAGATGAAATTAATTTTAGTAAGTTATTATTGGTCCTCATATTTATTTTAACTATAGATCATTCTTAATATGGGTAAATGAGTGGACAAGGTATATAGCCATTTAAAAGTGGATAAACTAATTAATCAGCTTAGAAAGGAAGAAATCACTAAAATGCCTATTATAATGACCATACTGTTTAGGATAAGCAAAAACATAACCTGAATAGTTCATAAATAGTGACTTCTTAATATGACAAAACTCTTAGTTAAGGTATGAGTTAGAACTCATAATCAAGTATGATGACTAGTCCAAAGTCTTCGTAAAGAGGTTAGACAAGCAGTAGGTTCTCTTAAGAACATAAGCACTCAAAAAATGATGCTCCTCATAATATTTACTAAGCAACTAAGGATAGCTACTTAATTTAAGGTAGTGATCACACTTTAGCTTCCCAAGCTTCAAATAAATTGTTGACACCAACTTCCAACTCAACCTTGAATATTCCCCCTGCTGTCCGTGTATCAACAACAAGCAGTTCTTTTAACAATTCAAATCTCAATTCCTCAAGCTAAATGTCTGGTATCTCATAAGTATCTGCAAAAGTGAGTTAAGTTTAATCTGCAAAGTTTTGCACAGAGTGTGGATGGCAACATAGAGAGATAGATAGATTTTGTGGAGGCTGTGGCATAAAGAGAATATGATAAATTTAATAATATTAACCTACATATAAAGTATTAATCAGTTTATGAAGAGATAAGTTTTAATTATAGTATAAAATTTTGTTTTTATTCAAATTTATATTAAGTTAATCTATATTTTTAATTAATTAACTAAGTGTTCCTGAAATAATTTAAATATGATTATTAAATGCTTTATTGATTTATAATAATAAGAATAAATTCATAATGCAATTCGAATCGAATAAAAAAAAGGGTTCATCATAAAGCACATAAGCTTAAACTTAGAATCCTACAGAGGGTATAAAAGCGAATGAAAATGTCTAAGTACTACTAGACTCTTTGAGAGATAACTACATTATTTACAAGGAGTATTCTATGAGATGCCATTTGGAACTCAGAACTTAAAGTAAACATTGTTTAAAATTATCATTCATTTTAGATTCAACTGAGGCTCATAAGCATTTTTATTTTCCACCTAGGATACCTCTCTTAGAAGAACCAGAGAAGTAGAAAACCTATCGGAAAAAATACATTTAGGATGTTACACAGCTCCCTGAACCTGAGCCACTTATTTTACTTGCTGATGTTCTACATAAAACTCTACTTGATACAATTGGTGATAGATCTAACCCAAATATCACAAGATAAGATCTAGGCTTATTTTACAAGAGGAGACTTGCCTCACTACAGCATAAGAAACATAAGATCCTTAATAGGTGGGCAAACTAAATTATGGTAAGTAGTATCTGGCATTTCTTATTATTTATAATGTAGACTTCTGAGTACATTGATAAAACAAGCTTGTAGTTAGATTAATGCCTTGGTAGAATACAATAAGAAATTGATCTTGCTTTTAACAGAGCAGAACGACTTTCCCAAGATGATAATTACTTAGTTGGAAAGACTGGATAAAGACCTCATCCCACTGCAAAAGAGGAAGATAAAGAACATAAACCCTTGTATCTTGAATCAAGCTAATAGGTAAGTAAATGTTTTATAAAAGAATCTAATATTATAGAGTTTGAATAGTATAATCAGATAAGATGATATTGAAACCTTCTTAAGAATACAAACATATCGCAATAAGATATTTAGGTTGGCAAACAAGCTTGTAACTGATATTAAATGGTTACCATATTCTGGAAGATTTGATATTTGGAGTGAAAGTAGATACATGATGTTTGATTATAAAGAGAAGTTTAATTAGGGAAGATTCAAGATATTTAATGAGGTTTCTTAGAAGATTAAAGCAAAGCTTGAACTAAATGGAGTCACAGAAGAAAAAGTCTAAAACTCAATTGTAGACAAGTTTACAAGGCATTTAAAGGGATCTGATTTCTAAACAAGATCAGAGTAAATTTTGAACTCTTACAAAGCTGACTATGAATCACCCCCAATTATAGTCTCAAACATTATAGAGTTAAAGATATATCTTTTAGATATAGCAAAGTAATTTGGTATTACTGGAGATTTAGAAATAGACTCTGGTCACTCATTCACATATCAGATTTAAGTATTCTTTCCGACTCATTTTTAGAAGCAGGTGTTACAATTGTAATTTGATTGGTTTGATACTGGAAAGGATGATGATAATGAAACTATCGATAAATTGTCAAGAAATCTTGGACTTAACAAGAATGAGGCTTTAGTAAGTATGAGTAAGTTTTCAGAAGTAGAGAGGAAAAAGTCAATTATAGGAAGAATAAATAATGAAGACAATAGAGAATTGTTGAGATACTAAGTAAATATTGATAAGAAGAAATACTAAAACATTGAATTCTTTACTCTGGATGATACAGACTACAAGCTTAAGAAAGCAGATTGGCTTGACTTAGTCTGTTTCTCAGCAGACATATAAGAGTCAATAAAAAGATAGAGTCATTATTTTAATTAAGTATCAAGTTACGATAGTCTACTAGAATCAGCTTTTAATTTTCTTGATGTTAATGATGGAGGAGCTGTAAATAAGATTATAGAGGAAAGTTCTCAAACTCATGCTTCGAGAGCAACAAAGAGAAACTAGTTGAGATCTGAGCACCCAATGTTCAAGACCTAGGAAGATGACATGCAAAATAATCTCAAAAACGCAGTGGGAAAAGTAGAGTCACTAGCAGATCAGATTAAGATTGCTGAGCAGCCGTTGCTGGAGCCCATACCTCCGCATATTGTCAAGGCTTACTACACTCTCAGATATCTGAAGACAAGAGACTACAAGATTAAACTTCTTCACATACTAAATTACTACAGATCTATTTAGAAACGACTTGCTCTTGATGTTCAATAGTTTTGCTCAAGAGAAAGAGCAGTTATAGATTTAGAAATGATTAATCCCTAATTTGGGAAAGATGCCAATGGGAATCCAAGAAACTTACTCAATGGAAATAATGGTCCTGGTAACATCTTCTAAAATCACATAGCAAGGACTCTTGATAACCCAGATGGCGATAACGATAAAAATCATCCAGCAAGTATGAAATCCCTTAAGTACTAAAAAAGATTCAACTAGCATATTTCATCTACAAATCCTAGCATTCCAGTAATGCATGTCACATTCGGTAGACCAAGACTATATGAGGAAATATCAGAATCAATAGACAACTAAAAAATTGAAAATAATCCTAGCAAATAGTCAAGATTATATCAAGGAAGATAAGACAAAATTATCATCAATAATGATAATATGAATATTCAAGTTTTTGATGAGTTTGGAATTAAGGTAATTTATGAAGAATCATTAAATGACATGCTTGAACTTGAAGAAGAGCTTTTAAAGATAGGAACATACTATATTAATAAACATGAATTCATAATAGACAGTGAACTTAAAGAGCCTCAATCAGCAATTGATAGACCTGAATTAACCTATCATTTAATGATTGAGGAAACAAACTTCCAATTTGAGAAAGTATAGCTTGTCTAATAATTTATGGAATGCTATGAGCATGTTCACGATCCCCTAGAGCAAGTTAGAATAATCCAAATGGTAGTTGACTTAATGGCCTAACGCCCTAGACTTAATTTGGAATCAACTTATGTTTTAGATAGTTACAAAAGTGAAATTGAGATGATAAGGCAAAAAAGAGAGTTGTACAGAGAGCTAATTGACATGTAAGTAGAGATTGAACATTAAGAAAACTCATAAATCAGGAAATTTTAAGAGTTAAAGTTCAGAAAGATTCAAGAACACATGTAGAACTAATGGAAATATAACGAAAACATAGAAAGAGTAGAAAAAATGGGATCATAAGAGGATGAATCTAAGAAAGCACGAGTTACAGATAAAGTAAAAGAAAAGTTAGAGTAGAAAGGTATTATAGATCCTGAAAAGCGTTAAAGAATGAAGGAGATAGCTTAAAGACACATTACAGAGTATGCTAATAACTAGTATATGGACTTTCAAGATGTACTAGGTATCCCAGAAGTAACAGCCGAATAATTGTTTCAAAATTAAGGTCAAAAAGAGCCATTAATTCAAGATACTCTCAGAGAACACGGTTTCTTCTAGAAATAAATGGATGGTTATCCTTGGTATTTTGCTAGAAAGAGAGATAGAATTCAACTCCCAGGTATTTCTGATAGACCTTTAGGTCTTTTAGATTTTTATGAATCAATGTCCACTCTATCCAAAGTCAATGCAGCTCTTGAGTAAAGTCTATAAGAGTTAATAAAGGTTCATAATCCTGAGAATGGAATAGCTATATCATGCTTGGAAAGAGCTATGATTATTGAGGCAAGAGGTAAAATGAAAATACTAAGAAGTATCACAAATGACAGTGACTATCTAGTTACAAAGTAAGAAAAAAGATTTCATTTTATTAATATCTGTAGGGCAACTCCAAAGATTGAAGAAGATTTATATTTTTAATCATCTGATAAGCTTATGTTTTTAATGAAAGAATTTAAGTCTCAGCTACACCCAGAGATAATTTATGAAAAATCAAATCCACTCCTCATAGCTAAACTAGATATAGATGTAAACTATTTAACATTATTTACCTTTATTTTTAGAGTGTCAATAAATTCAATTTTCCAAGACTAAAATAATCTGATATTAAGAATAATGATGAGCTATCTCAAGAAGAAATAGTTGCAAGAATGATTAGCTTAGCAAAGAGATCAGTAGTTGCTATGACACAAGAAGAGAAATTAATTGGTGGCAATTTACATATAGAAGATTTTATGGAAAAGAAAGGTAAGAGTTAGTTACCAGAAATAGTGAACTAACCATCAATGATGAACATGAGTTGTAACTTAGTGGAAGTTTTAAGATTAAGAGAAGAACTTATTTAAAGAATTCATGAAACAGATGTACTCTCTATCATCTATAAATCACAATTGAAAGTCGTGAATAAAGATAGTTTTAAACTGGTGCTTTCAGATTCAATCAATTTTGATACTCAATCTATTACTAAAGATAATATGAACCTTGTTGACTTTAATGATGGTAACAATCTTGAATTTGATCTTGCATTCAGAGAATTTGACAGTATGTTAAAAGCAAATCTAAATTTTAAAAGTGAAAGTTGCATAAAGGCTTTGATGCTTGATTTAGGTGTTGAAGAAATAAGAGCGATTTTACACTATTAAATAATGTAGCAGTAGATATTGCATGTTGCTGTTCTTATCAATCAAGCTATTATGGATGGTTCTTAGAGAGGACTACATGAGTTAGAATTTCTGACAAGGAAGAAGCAATTAACAGTACCAGGTGCAGTAATAAATTTAAGCTAAATACTATCAAAAAGCGGTGATGGTTATAACACAGAGTAGCTAAATAGGGAAAGAAACAAGTTAAGACAGATTTTATAAAGAGATGTTGGCGATTGCATTTACTCTATAAATGCGAAAAAAGCGAGACAAAGACCTTATATAATTAAACGATACTCTAATGTTCTTGGTAAAGTATAAACTTTTACAAGCAAACCTGAAGTGAAATTGAGAATATTAAGATCATACAGAATAAAACTGTGTCATAGCTATTGTAAAGATATACTAAGAGAAGTTTATCAAGATTCTCTGAAGATCCAAAACTTATAAACAGCAAATCAGCTTCGAATTAGAAGCAGATTATTACCGAAGGACTCAAATATCTTTCATATTGGACTTGGAGGAATCTACGAGAATGTATCTCATGCCTTTATAGAAAACTCAAAAGACCTTTACAAAAACCATCAGAAGTTCAACTTATCAATGATAATGAATGCCAAATTTGACACTCTTTTTTACATTCCATCTAGTGATGAAATTATGGAATTAGAATCAAGAATTGATGAAACAAAAGAACTGTAACTGTAAAATTAAGCTACATTTACTGATTAAATCAATGAATAGTTACTAGATTAATAGATCAAAGACATGGTCAAGCTTCCACATTCAGGAGTCAGTTACAAACTGGAAGAAGGTCAAATTAGACCCCTTAGAAAAGTGGCATTTTCTGAGGCTTATTTATACAATTCATAAAGCCTGAAATTACTCAACTATATGGTTTTAATGCTAAGAATATTCAATCTAGAATACTTAATGGGAAGAAATAATTCTCCAGGTTTAGATGTACTAGAAATGGAAGATTCAATTTTAACTGGAAGATTATATTGGGAAAAAGAAAAGGAATCTTAATATTCAAATGTTGATTACTCTAATCAAGCTATTTCAGATATTGTGATAAACAAAATAGTAAGTTAACGAAGAGCAAGAATTGATCTAGCTGAAGATTTGAATTAGATTAGTTAAAGATTATCTAAACTAAATGAATGGCCTAAGAAATTTACACTTGACAATTTAAGAATGGACACCATAATAGAGTTACTAAATTCCCAACATTAACTTCTATATAATTAGTTCTTATACGGGTTAGAAGCCCTTGAAGATATTTACTTAGATAAACGTAACGACGAGTGTTTTGCTAAGACTTAGGAGGTCAAGCAGGTATTTATCAGAAAAAGGAAAGGTTTATCACATTATGAAAACGGTTTTGACTTATCATTAGTAAATGTTAAATCATTGCATCAGAATATTGATTAGAGATGTTTGAATGATAATTTAGAATTTGTGAAAGTTTGCTAGCCAATTGTTGATGAAGAATATTTGATACCTTAAGAAATATCAATTGTTAAGTACCTTTATAGCTAGGAGCATTATTTGGATAATTAGTATCAACATATGCTTGAAAGATCATATATTTCTCATTATATGAATTTAGAGGTAACATTTTTAAAAATCTTAATTAAAATCTCTTTATAGAACTGTTTCTTAAACATGAAAGATAGTGAAAGAGCTTATATCTATACTAATTTCTATTAAATAGACGAGCTAATGCAAGATTACTTAATTTTTAAAGGAGTTGGATCAGATAAATTAATGAATCCACATGATTTAATTGCTCATAAACTAGAATTTCTTTAATTGAAAAATGAGTAGAAGCTTTTGCAAAAGATATTAATGACATGGATTGGTAAATGCGATATCCCAACTGATACCTAGGGATATGAAAAGCTTTTGAGAACATATAAAGATCAATTACTTATGAAAATTTTGCAAGAGCGTGATCTTTTAAATGAACAATATTAAAGATAGAAAGATAAAGCTGATCTTTCTAAGAAATCAAATGTTTAATTTCAAATAGAATCAGGAGTTAAGGTATAAAAAGAGGACATCTTTTTGGCTCTCAATCAAAATATTTAAAATTAGCATACTCTTGATAAGGTCAATGAGAGACGAGCTGAGATTAATGTCATTAGAAGAGAGTTAGAGATTAGACTTATCAAGCATGCCATTTAAATGATCAGGGTAGAGCATACTTCACTTTTAGCTACATTTGAGTCAGTAGCAACAGAGAAAGATATTGCTGTTTATGTTCACCCACAGCAATAATTTGCATCGACACTTTATTAGTCAGTCGATCGTAATAGCCATTTAGACATAACAACTAAACTTGCTTTTGTGCAATAGTTTTTAACAAGACTTAGAAATAGATGTACTGAAGTAGAAACCTTAACAAGTGGTCCAGGTGTTGTGTTTTCTGTAAGTCTTAAATATATGAGTTAAATGCTAAATATTTTTTATGAATTAATATTACTCTATAAGACAATGTTAACAATTTAATTATAGATGAAAGATTTTAATGAATGTTTATAAAATTTTTGCAAAGGACTTTTGAAATATGGAGAGTAAGAATTGAGAACTAGAGTAGAGACTTCATTTTTAAAGGAGAATTAATATAAACACTTACTGTATTTGAAAGATCAATAATGCCTTTATTATAAAAGAAAATGTGACGCCTTTCTCACTGATATTGACAAGCTTATAAACTCTAAGCTAACTTAAAAAGGCAATTAAATCATATATGAGTTAGATATTTCAAACAGAGAGCTCAGAATGCTTAAAGACAATTTTTATCTCATGGAGAAATTAATGAGGTAAGAAATTAGGCATGAGTATGAGAGAGCAATATAAGAAAGAGAAAACACTATACATAAGTTCAAAGAAAGCTTTTAAGTTTACAAACTCGAATTAAATAATGAAATTAAGGAAGAAGTAGCAAAGGAAATATTATCATTAGATAAAAGAGTAAAAACAATAGTCAAGAAAGATACATAAAAAGGATAAACTTCTTTCCGTGGATAGCATGTGAGTAAATAATTTGGCTTAAATAGTACAAACTAATTCTCTGATTATAAATAATTATCAAACTAAAGCTCTAATGCTTAACTGATGACATCTGGAATGTAATATCACTCTCAAGGCTACTATGACGCTGAGTCAAGAAGAGAAATAAATTCATTGCACAAATTTATTAGAAAGTTCAAAGTTCTTACAAAAATGAAGGAAGTCATAACATTAGAAAAACATGAAAGAGAGTTATACAATTAAAGATAAAAATTAACATCAAATGAATGTCTTTGGGAGTAATTAGCAGAAGCAGAAAAAAGAGAGCAAATTATAAGATAAGAATTATACTATACTTAACAAAGCTTAGCGTCCTACGAAAAATTAATCGAAAAGCTATAGCAATAATTAGAAAACTTATAGAACCAAAAGCTTCGATTATAACAATATAAAAATTCAAAAAGCAAAAGAATAGAAGAACTTGAATCTAAAATGAGAGATGTAGAAATTTTAGAGAACATCGATCTGAACAAAGTATTAGAAGAGCTGAGACAAAGAGATAAAAAGTAAAAATTACCATTATATTATATTAAATAATTTTAGGTTGCAATCTTTACAATAAGCTGATAGAAACTTTGGTTAAAAGTTAGAGATAGTGAATTAAGCTAATGACAAGAAAATCAAAGAAGTCAAAAAGAAGTTTCAAAAAGAAAAAGATATGAAGGAATAAGCATTTTCTAAATTAGACAATTTAAGAATTGAAATGAGAGCTCTTGAAGGTAGAGATTTTACGAACGACCTTTGGAAAGAAAAATGCAAAGAATTATTTGATATCTGTAAAGACCTTTAAAACGAAAATGATTAGCTAAAAGTTATATTTCAAACTTAGCAAGCCTAACAAAATGAGGTTATTAATAATCTACAAGAATATTAAAACAACATATAACATTAAGCAGCATTTAAAAGCTCAGGAACCTTTTCACCAACATCAAACTAGCATAAAATTACAATACCGAGCGATCATGTGCCAACTACAAAACCATCAACAGCTGCTGGCAAAGGGATTGGTAATTCAACAAGAATGTATAGTAGAGGAAATTAAGGAATTGGATTAAGCGGACTTAGTTAACCTCAATAATATGATCCAACAATGACGAGTGGACTATCATTACCAGAAATTAATGCTCAAGATATTGAAGAAAGAATAAGGCAAATGAATATCACTTAAAAGAAATCAGATTTTTCTGGTTAAGCCTTTTAGACATAAATGCATTTCCAAAGGAATAGATTGTCAAAGGATATTACTTTAAAAAGCAACCATGGCCCAACAAGTGATATCATAATGGCTAATGCATTTACATCTACAGGTACTATGAGTGAAACGACGAAGAAATTTGGGTAAACAGGAATACTAAATTTTGGAAACAATAGAGCTTCAATGATAACAGGGGATGGCACAACGTCACACCTTTAAGCAACTAATGAAAAAGATATGACAACAGTAAATAGTGGAGATTTAGGTATAATGCAAGGTGGTTTTAGGAATACAGCTTAATAAGTATTTGGATCACAGTAGATATCAAAATCTTAAAGTAGAGGTACAGCTTTAATCGCTTAATAACAGAGCAAATTCAAGTAAAAGAGATTGAAAACTTCATAAGGAGGTAGAAGACCACAAAATGAGGCTAATTTTACTTAAACATAATAAGCTGCACAAATACATAACTTTTAAGATACTGTGCCTATTAGAAAGAGTGGTGCTAATTTCAACTTTTAAAGAAACTAAAATTTAACAGCGGCCAATTTTGTCGGATAACAAATTGCTCATGGCGTGCTTGGTAGTAGTATTCCGTCATAAGGAAATATGTTCAAAGATAACAGAGGTTCTATTAATCTCAATATCAACTTTAATACAACAAATATTAATATGCCAAAACAACACTGATAAATTTTATAATAACTAAAACTGATATAACTTAACAAATTGAATTAATTTCTTAAATTCTTGACAATTTATTCATTTGGGGTTTTGGGGTT
>LAST02008648.1:0-16703 GCA_001273305.2 Sterkiella histriomuscorum
AAACCCCAAAACCCCATAAAAGAGGATTTTAAAATTTTTGGATATTAATAAATCAATCTATTTATAACATACATATATCAATATTTTAGATTAGTAAAATAATATATTAAAAGACCCTGTATAACCAATATAATTATAATTATATAAATAATATAATTTGGAAAATGTATTCTTAGAGTTAATCCAAATTTTCAATTTCATCATTGAAAATTCAATTTCTAAGAGACCCTTAGAAACCCCGATTTATTTAGAAAAATTAGAGATGCACCTCAACTTTCTTAGTTTGCATCTATCTCACATTAATAATGTGCACTTGATCAGCGAATGCTTAATGTGCTGCTGGTTATGAGTGTGATGGCATGGGTAATGACACCCCTTGTTCCTCAGGATACTACAGTCTCCAAGACGATGCAGTTTGTACCATATGTCCAGCTGGTAAGTCCAGATTTTCATTTTATGAAACTGCTCTTTTGATTCATTATCCTATCTTATCATTTTGTTGAATCTTAAGCTATTAATTAAAACTGATACTGATATTTATGTTTTTAAAATAGGTTCAAAGTGTCCCGATGCTGACTAATCACCGACTGCATGTAGTTCCGGAGAATATTCATTAGACGGAGCTACTTCCTGTACAACCTGCCCTGCAGGCTCTAAATGTCCCAGTACATCAACCTCCCCCACAGCTTGTAACTCTGGTGAATACTCCGATGCTGGTGCTACTACTTGTACTACTTGCCCAGCAGGATCTGAATGTCCATCTACATCTGCATCACCAGCAGCTTGCACTTCTGGCTACTACTCACTTGGCAGTGCAACATCCTGTACTCAATGCCCAGCAGGTTCATCTTGTTCTAGCACTTCATTATCACCAACATCATGTAACGCAGGTGAATACTCATTAGATGGCTCTACAACTTGTACTTAATGCCCAGCTGGTTCTAAATGTGCTTCCACAAGTGCATCACCAGTCTAATGTTCAGGATCAGGAAGTGAGTAATACTCACCAGCAGGCTCAACTTAATGCTATCAATGTGCAGCTGGCTACGAATGCCCATCAGTCTCAGCCACACCAACAGCTTGCTCAACTGGTTACTACTCATTAGCTGGAGATGCTACATGCACATAATGTCCAGCAGGTTCAGAATGCACATCAACATCAGTCGCACCAGTCGCATGTTCATCTGGATCATATTCATTGGCTGGCTCTACTACTTGCACAACATGCCCAGCTGGTTCTAAATGTCCCTCAACATCAGCATCACCAGTGGCTTGTTCCAGTGGAGAATACGCACTTTCTGGTTAGACTTCATGTACCACTTGTATGGCAGGTTATAAATGTCCCTCTACTTCATCTAGTCCAGTACAATGTTCAGGCACAGGAAGTGAATAATATTCATTAGCAGGCTCAACTTCATGTTCATAGTGTCCAGCTGGATATTCTTGCCCTGATAGATACTCAACACCAACTGCTTGTAGTTCTGGTTACTATGCTCTTGCTGGTGATACAACCTGTACTTAATGCCCAGCAGGTTCTGAATGTCCGACAACTACTGCTTCTCCAACAGCTTGCTCTACTGGCTATTATGCTCTAGCAAGTGCTACTTCTTGTACTTAATGTCCAGTAGGTTATGAATGTCCCAATACTAATGCAGCTCCCAGTAGTTGCAGCTCAGGTTACTACGCATACCCCGCTAGTAAAACATCTTGTACTTAATGTCCTGCTGGCTCTTAATGCCCAACAACAACTACCACTCCTACTACTTGCTCTAGTGGTTCTTACTCATTAGCTGGATACACAACATGTTAAACTTGTCCAGCAGGTTTCAAATGTGCCTCAACAAGCTCTGCTCCAGTACAATGTTCAGGTACCGGTAGTGAATAGTATTCATTAGCAGGAGCAACAACATGTTCTCAATGCCCAGGTGGATACTCTTGCCCAGACATATATTCCTCACCAGTACCTTGTTCAACAGGTTATTACTCACTAGCTGGTGATGCTTCATGTACTCAGTGTCCAGCTGGTTATCAATGTATATCGTAAAGTTCATCACCAGTAGCATGTTCCACTGGTTATTATTCGCTACTTGGTGATGGTGCTTGTACTATTTGTCCATTGGGTTATAAATGTGCATCTACTTCTAACTCCCCAGTTGTATGTCCAGATGGTTACTACTAATCCTCCACTGGCTAAACAGACTGCACTATATGCCCAGTAGGTTAGAAATGTCCAGATAAAACAGCAAACCCCGTCACATGTTCAGGCTCCTTAAATGAATAGTACTCACCAGGTGGTGTGATGGCTTGCTAGAAATGTCCAGCCGGTTATTATTGCCCTACTGTCTCCACTAAAACAGCTTGTACAACAGGCACTTATGCTCTAGAAGGTGATAACACTTGTAACACCTGCCCATATGGTTATGGTTGCACAGACCCAGCAGTAGCACCTGTTGCATGTACATCTTCACAATATTCACTGCCAGGAGTGTCAACTTGTACTTTATGTCCACCAGGTTACGAATGTCCTAACCCTCTGATAATCCCACAGCTCTGCCCAACAGGCTACTATTCCAATGAAGGCGATGGTTTCTGTACATTATGTCCCGCCGGATACAGTTGTTTATTGAGAACAAATGCACCCGTTGCATGTTCCACTGGATACTACGCAGTGTTAGGCTAAGGTTATTGCAGTAAATGCAAAACTGGATATTATTGTCCAACAACTACTCAATCGCCAATTAAGTGTCCTACAGGAAGTTACTCTACTGCTGGCTAATCATCATGCACTGACTGCCCTGTTGGTAAATTCTGTCCAACTACAGACTCATCTCCATATACTTGCCCAAGTGGTTATTACGCTTCAATAGTAAATTAAATTGCTTGTACTGCATGTCCCGCCGGATACTCATGTTCCAATCCAGCAATTGATCCAGTACCTTGCACTGAGGGTTATTATAGTTTTGGCTTTGCAAGTGCTTGCAATCAATGTCCCGCAGGTTTCTATTGTCCTAAAGCTTATAGTCAACCTATTTTATGTCCTGCTGGTTAATAAAGTGCAGCAGGTTAATCCGAATGCAGAGATTGTACAGAAGGTGTAACATGCACCAGAAGCGATGGCATTATTCAGACAGCATGCACATCAGGTCAATACAGAGTTAATGATGGGAAGATAACAATCTGCAGAGATTGCCCACCAGGCCACTACTGCCCTACAGTATCATCTTAACCAATCCTCTGTCCATCAGGAACATTTGCATAATTCGCTAAAACATCATGTACTGCCTGTGCTGCTGGTTACTTCTGTCCTAATGTTGGTGCTGACGCACAGGAATAATGCCCACCAGGTACTTTCTAGCCAAATGCACAGAAGACTTACTGCAATGAGTGCCCTGCTGGATATTATTGCAGTGGTACCACAGTTAGCAGTGCAACAGCATGTCCATCAGGTAAATTCGCACCTTACGGTAATTAAACAGCTTGTTTATCTTGTCCAGCTGGTTTCTATTGTCCATCACCAGCCACAGTCAACCCAGTTTAATGTCCATCCGGTTACTACAGTAACTCAGATGCTGAACAATGCACCATTTGTGAGGCTGGGTATGCATGCCCCTCAGGATATTACTCCGATCGTTATTCTTGTGAAAGTGGTTCAGTTTCATACGCCGGTTAAACTTATTGTTTCTAATGTCCAATCGGTAAATCTTGTACATATGCTGGTAGTGTGTTGACAGTTTCTACATGTTTAGATGGGTATTATTCAGATATGGGAGTGATGACATGCACTAAATGCCCAGCTGGTAAATCCTGTCATACTCTCGATTCAAACGGTTTTATTACATGTGAGTCTGGTTGGTATTCATTGGAAGGTGAAAATACTTGCAAACCATGCCCAGCAGGATTCAAATGTCCAAACATAGATGGTACAGGTATAACTCAATGTGCTGATGGAGAATTCGCACCAATCGGTTCCAGTACATGTTACACTTGTCCTAAAGGTCATTATTGCCCTTATAAACACATAGCTTTTATTGAATAATGCCCACCAGGAACATATTCTTTAGGTACTTAAAACTATTGCATTGAATGTCCAGAGCACTTCGAATGTCCACATAGAGACTCCATTGTTGCCTTGAAAGATGGTTTTTTCAGTCCTAAAGGTACTGGTATTGCACTTAAATGCAGAGCTGGTTGGTATTGCTCTCAAACAACAAACCCACCAGTCGTGAGACCATGTGAGCCTGGTTATTACTCAGCAACAGGATCATCCACCTGTACAAAATGCCCAATAGGATCCGCTTGTTTCCTTTAAGATGTTTACACAATCTCAGTTAGATGTCCAGAAGGCTATTATTAAGAAGTAGACGGTAAAACATATTGTAAGAAATGTCCCGATGGACAATATAAAACAGATAGATCAGCTGCACAGTGCACTGCTTACACAGCTGGTAATGAATTTACATTCGCTAGTTTCACATCATAACGTTACTGTCCCTATGGTTCATATAGTAACCAACAGATAGTTGATGATGAGGGATTATTTGTATGTTAAGATTGTTAAGCAGGTGGTCTTTGTATTAAAGCTGCAATTACAGATTCTCCTACAGTCACTTGCCCATCAGGGTATTGGTGCAATTAAATTCAAGAAACCAATGCTAGATATGCTAAGTTCCCATGTCCACCAGGCTATAAAACTACTGGTGTAACTAATGCTAAAACCAGAGATGAAGCTTGCACTTTATGTGTTGCTGGTTACTATTGTGAGGGTGCTGATACAGCCTAATAAACTTGTATTGAAGGTCATTACTGCCCAACAGGCTCTAAAAGAGCAACTTAATTCCCATGTCCAGCAGGTACTTACCTAGATTAAACTGGTGCAAGTTCATCTACAGAATGTAAAGTGTGCTAATAAACATATTACTGTCCATAAGGTTCTGCCAAATAAATTTAATGTCCACCAGGTACTATTTGTAATTAAGTTGGTCTAAGAGAGTATTAGATTGTACCATGTGCAGCTGGCTTTTACAACCCAGATCCTGCTTAAACAGTATGTGTATCATGCCCAGAAGGTATGTATTGCCCTGCAGGTTCAGCATACCCGCAGCTATGTCCACCCGGCACATACAATGACCTGACGGAGTAAAAAGAGAAAACTGATTGTAAAGTATGCCCAGATAATTTCGTTTGCACTGTATTCGGTCTCACCACTTACAATTCTAATACTTAACCATCTCCAGTTGCTGGATATTTGTCACCAGCCGGTGTTTAATATGCATAATAACTACCTTGCCCTCCAGGTACAGAAGATGAATCGGAAAATCTAACTGACCCTGATTAATGTGCTATTTGTCCTTAAGGCTCAGCTTGTGAATTAGGTACTTCACTATCAAGCTTCTCTTCATTTACCAGAAAGAAAGTAATTTGTGAACCAGGGTACTATTGCCCATCCGGTACACTTCATGATAAGTAATATCCATGCCCAGGTGGTACTTACACCTCTGCTTCAAATCTTTATTTGAGCACTTAATGCACGACATGCCCAGCAGGTTACTTCTGTCCACCAGGTTCATACAAACCATATATTTGTCCAGGTGGTTATTTCTGTATTGCAGGAACTGAGAATTTCCAACATAGTCCTTGTAAAGCAGGTACTTATTCCAATAAAAAAGGATTATAAGCAGCTACTGATTGTACAATTTGTCCAAAAGGTTATTTCTGTAAGGAAAATACTCTCTAACCTGAGAGGTGTCCTAAAGGCACATATAATGATTAAGAAGGAGCATATATTGCTGATGATTCTGTGACTGCAAATTCTGGTTCAGTAAAAACATGTAAGGTATGCAGTGCAGGTTACAAATGTCCATATGAAGGTATGACAGCTATGATCTCATGCCCTCAAGGAACATATTCAAAATCAGGAAGTTACATTTGTATTGAATGTCAAGAAGGTCATGATTGTTAGACTACTACTGGAATCACAATGAGTGATTATAAAACAAGTAAAACTACTCCAGCTGGTTACTACAGTGATGGCTTTGCATAATATGTTTGCCCACCAGGTTTTTACTGTCCAGCAGGTACCAGACTATATCTCCAATGCCCAGCAGGAACATACATGCCAGACCCTCGCATAGATTCAGTTAATTATGTAAGTAACGGTGCCTTAAGCAATTGCATTTAAACTCCAGCAGGTTATTTCACCTAACTCAGAGCATCAACAAGTTATACAGATAATGAATGCGCACTTGGCTATACTTGCCCTGCAGGTTCAAACTCTGCTTATGTAAATAGATGTGGTAGAGGCTATTATACTGATGTCACTAAATCAACTACTTGTAAGACATGTCCAGCTGGATACTACTGTGATGAATACAATATTCATCCAGTTATTTGTCCACAAGGATTCTATTGCGTTGCTCAAACTTATAATCCCGTACCATGTCCAAAGGGTACTTTCGGCTCACAATTAGGAAATACTGTAGTAGGTGATTGTTTACCATGTTTAGCTGGTCAATATTGTTCTTAAACAGGTCTTTCTGCACCTGATGGACTTTGTGATCCAGGTTATTTCTGTAAAGAAGGAGCTTATTTAGCTGATCCAACTGATTCAGTAACTGGAGACGTCTGTACTATCGGAGGTTTCTGTGAGTATGGTTCCAAAAGAGTTAAGGAATGCCCTCCAGGTACATACAATCCTTCAACCAAAGCTAAAACTCAAACAGATTGCGTATCATGTTTACCTGGTTATTATTGTTCTGGAGGTAACTTACCACTCCCTACAGCTAAATGTGAAGCCGGTTACTATTGCCCATCTGGTTCAACAATTTCAAAACAATAAACCTCCCCTCCAGGTTATTTCTCATTAGAAGGTGCCAGTAAACCAACAATCTGCCCCGCAGGTACTTACAACTAATTTACCTCTTAGAGTGAATGCGCTTTATGTAGAGCAGGTTTCTATTGTGACGAAGAAGGAATGTCAAATAACATCAAAGATTGTCCAAGAGGTTATTATTGCCCAGAGTAAACTATAGAGCCTACTCCATGCCCTACTGGAACTTACTATAATTAATATAATGCCTAGGCTGAAGCAGATTGCAAACCTTGCTTACCAGGCAAATATTGTTAATATGAAGGTTTAATAGAGCCATCAGGAGATTGTGAGTAAGGATATTATTGTATTTCAAAGTCAGCATCAAAGACTCCTCTTGTTGAAAACACAGATAAAACATTCGGCCCCTGCCCTTAGGGTTACTATTGTAAAGTAGGAACTTCCTACCCTATCCCTTGCCCCGCTGGTACATTCTCAGATTCTTACTATGCAATAAGTATAGCAACATGCAAACCATGTACAGTAGGATTTTATTGTTCCTTAGCAGGTCAATCCACACCGTTTGGACCTTGCGATGCAGGTTTCTACTGTCCTGCCGGTCAAGTATCACCCAGACCAGAATTATACTATTGTACACCCGGTACTTATTGTCCTTAATAAAGCGGAATGCCACAGGATGTCCCTGCTGGTTATTTCTAAATGATGAGTTATCAAAGTACTTACTTCAAATGTCCATAAGGTTTCTTTTGTCCAGAGGGTACCTCAGATTATACTGCAAATCCTTGCCCTGTTGGTCACAGATGTCCAGAAGGAACCGCATACGGTGAATAATACCCCTGTGCCACTGGTTACTATCAACCCCTCACACAACAATTCACATGTATTTTATGTGAGCCAGGTAATTATTGCGGTAATTAAGGTCTTTCCGCACCCAGTGGTCTGTGCTAACCAGGTTTTTATTGCAGAGCAGGTTCACCTTTCGATTCTCCTACTGGCAATTATAATGGAATTAATATCGGTGGAATGTGTAGAAAAGGTTACTACTGTCCTGCTGGTACTGCATTTATGTTGCCATGTAAACCTGGATCTTATTGCCCACAAATCGGATTAGAGGAACCAGTCGGAGAATGCTCTGCTGGCTATTATTGTCTCACTAAAGCAACAGTGGCAACACCAGTATCAGAAGCAGATGGTGGTGGTATGTGTCCATAAGGTTTCTATTGTCCAGCTGGCTCAATCACACCACTACCATGCCCAGTCGGTACCTACAGTTAAGACGAAGGCAATGATGATGTTTCAGATTGTTTAGCTTGCCCTGCTGGTCTCTATTGTGATTCTACAGGAATGTCACAACCAACAGGATAATGCAGTGCAGGTTATTACTGCCCAGAGGGTTCAACTAGTCCTCAAGACCCCGATCATATTTGTTAAAAAGGCTACAAATGTCCACAAGGTGCTACTGAAATGATAGCTTGTGATGACTACACATACTAAGACACAGAAGGCAATGCCGAGTGTATAGCATGTCCCGCAGGATATACATGCACATCAACTACCATATCATTGTGTGGTTAAATGTACTATTGCCCATCTAGTTTAGATAGATCACCATGCCCTGATGGAAGATTTACATACTTGCTTAATGCTGTATCTATCAATGACTGCTTAGCATGTTTACCAGGTTATTATTGTAAATAAGATGCAAATCTTCCTTATACTTAAATAATGAAACCTTGCCCTCCTGGTGTTTACTGTCTCGGAGAAGCAGCTGATGCCACAGGTACAGCGCCATGCCCTGAAGGATATTACTGTGAAACAAGAACATCTCAACCAAAGGGATGTCCCCCAGGTAAATACTGCAGCACAACAGGTCTCACTGCACCAGAAGGAGATTGTTCTGCTGGTTATTATTGTACTCAATTTTCAACCTCTAAAACTCCACTCGATGGTATTTAAGGAGATTAATGCCCAAGAGGGTTTTACTGCCCTGCAGGAACATACTCACCAATTGCATGTCCCATCGGTACTTACAACAGTAAATTGGGAATGACTTAAGAAAGTGATTGCTTGCCATGTCCAAATGGATTCCTTTGTAATGAAAGAGGTGCCGATAATTATGCCTCTGTTTGTCCAGAAGGCTTCTACTGCCCAGGTGATACTACTGTAATACCATGCCCCGCTGGTTATTATTGTCCAAACAGACTAAAAGATCCAAGTGAATGTAGATCAGGTGAGTACCAGCCTAATATGCAATAATCTGCATGCTTAACATGCCCTGCAGGTTTCTACTGTCCTAAAACACCATTAGCAACTACAGCTATCCCATGTCTAGCTGGTCATTATTGCCCTATTCGCACTGAAATTCCAAATGAATGCCCCATAGGTACTTACAATCCCTTATTAGGTTAAAAAAATATACTCACTGATTGTGTACCATGTCCATAAGGTTATTACTGTGATGCTACCGGCATGGACTAACCAACTGACTTATGTGATGCTGGTTATTATTGTCTTGAAAGCGCTATTGTTAAGGATCCTATAGATACCTTGAAAGCCAGAAAATTCGGTTAATGTGAGCCAGGATACTATTGTCCCCAAGGCACTGAGGCTATGATTCCATGTCCTATTGGTACGATCAATGATAACAGTGGATCAACAAGTATTAGTGATTGTATACCTTGTCCATCTGGCTACTATTGTGATAGAATAGGTGCAACATCAACAACTTATGGTATATATAACGATGATTAAACTTTGTATACTTGTGGTGCTGGTTTCCTATGTACGGGCGGAGCTAAAAACTAAAGACCATCACTTCAATCCGGTTAAGGTGGTGAACTTTGTCCCTAAGGAAACTACTGTAAAAATGGAAAAGAGATTTAATGTTCAGTATTATATCACAGTCCAAATATGGGTGCTACCGAGTGTATGGGATGTCCCAAGGGTAAATATTGTAGAGATACTGCCACTATATATCCATTAAATTGCCCCGCAGGTCATTATTGTCTAGAAGTAACACCTACATTATTAGCAAATTCTGGAACAAATCTAAATAATTGTTTAGCAGGCACATACAGTGAGTTTGAAGGACTCTATGATCCAAGTATGTGCACACCATGCAGAGAAGGTAAATATTGTTCAGGCGGTGGTTCTGCTACTAGTGGAGATTGCGATGCTGGATTCTACTGTGGAATCGGTTCTTCTCTGTAATCCCCATCCAGTTCTAAATATGTTATGGGATCAAGTAACCCCAAATAAGGTTAATGTCCACCAGGTTATTATTGCCCCGCTGGCACTATCGCACCTATTCCTTGTGATATTGGTACTTACAACCCTGATTACTAACAAACAACTTGCATAGCTTGCAAAACAGGTTACTACTGTGATGAATTAGGTTTAGACGGTTCTTCTATTTTAACTAAAACTTGTGACCCTGGTTATTATTGCATCTCAGGTGCAATTAAGCCAGCCCCAATCGACGGTGTTACTGGCAGGAAATGCGATAAAGGTCATTATTGTACAGGTAAAGATATTGAATAAGAATGTCCAGCTGGTTATTATGAACCGAGAATTGGCTCTTATGAGTGCTAGAAATGTTACTAAGGCTATATATGCCCTAAAGGTGCTATATTACCTACACCATGCCCTACTGGCTATTATTGTCCAGAGGATGCTTAAGATCCTATTATTTGTCCAGCAGGTACATATGGTCACACTAACAAGCTTTGGGATTATTCACAATGTGCTATTTGTCCAGCCAGTTAGTACTGTTATGATGGTAAAATTTAAGGTAAATGTGCAGCAGGTTTCTATTGTGATTAAGGTGCAACATCTGCCACAGATACTAATAAACTCTGTCCACTGAGTCATTATTGTTTGGAAGGTGTTTCTCTACCAAAGAGATGTCCAAATGGTGGCACTACCAAGGTAAGAGGTGGAGCATCACCAACTGATTGTCAAGAATGTGGAGCAGGCTACTATTGTTTAGAAAATAGTGATACTGCTAATTTCTGTCCAAAGGGTTACTATTGCCTCGGTAACATTGATCCAATTGAATGCCCACCCTACACTTATAATAACTTGAGAGGTGTTTAATCACCAGACTTTTGCTACTACTGTCCCGCTGGATACTACTGTAATTCTACTGCCATTAGTAATTACGAGTACTATCCATGCCCTAAAGGTTATTATTGTCCAGATGAACCAACTACTTATGCTATTATATGTCCTGCTGGTACTTACAACAGTGCAGGCTATGGAGCTAAACTTGCTGATTGTTTAACATGCCCAGAAGGTTTCTATTGTAAGGAGGGAACAATCAACCCTGTCCCATGCAGAAACGGTACTTACTGTCCTAAAGGTTCCTTGACAACTTTGGATTGTCCACCAGGTACTTATTGTCCATCTATGGTTGGTAAATATCAAACATGCCCAGCAGCATTCTACTGTCCATATGTAGCTTCCGATTAATATCTGAAATGTCAAAATGGTACTTACTGTAGTTAAAGTACATCTTAATAAAAATCATGTCCTAGTGGTTTCTATGGAAGCAGCAACCCCAATAATGTGAACTTTGCTGCAGGATGTCTTGGATGTGATGCAGGTTATTATTCAATTGCAGGCTCAAATACATGTTTACCTTGCACAGCAGGTTATGTTTGTCTTGGTAACACAAGCTCTTCAACACCAACTGTAATTTCTCTTGATGGTGGTTATGTATGTCCAAAGGGTTATTACTGTCCTACTGGTAGCTCATAAACTTATGCATGCCCTAGAGGTACATATGGCGCATCCACAAAACTTACTTCCTCATCATAATGCTAACAGTGTTCCGCTGGCTCGTACACAGATGATGTTGGTTAAAGTTATTGCAAAAGTTGTTCTGGCTATACAACTTCAGCTACTGGCTCCACAAGTTGTGCTTGTATTGGTGCAAATAGAGTTTATCTAGCAAAAACTGGATAGTGTATATGTAAAACAGGATTTGAAGCAGCAGATAAGAAAGCTTCATACGATTCAGATGTAGATTGTGTTGAGAAAATTTATGATACTTGCACTGAAAACTAAATTTAAGATCAATTTGGTACTTGTAAAGATAAAACAGATTGTGCCCAGGAATGTAATGGTGGTACTGGTACTATTAGTGCTGGTTTAGGAGTGTGTTAATGTGATGATTAGACGACAGCTGCTGATATTTGTGATTCTGCTTGTTTATCGAAGAAAAAACAATTGACTGTTAATGCAGACGGGTCTATCTCTGTATATGATCCAACTACCAAAAAGACTACAACTTAATCGTAAGTATCAGATTATATCTTTTCTAGAAACTTATAGATAAAAGTATCATAACTTTTTCAAATATTCTTTATCTAATCTTCATTTTTATAGATTAAACACCAGCAAAATGTTGGGAACAGCTTCCTGTTCAAACACAGACACTTCCCAATGCAAACTGTTGAGTCTCTCATCAACATCAAACGGTGACTTCGCAGCAGACTTCAGTTTGCCATCAGCACTATCTAACGTGACGACCAAGAGATATTTAGAGGGTGTTGCTCAGTATGATATTAGAACTGATATTGCTCAGTTGTTTGATAATAGTAATTACGAGTTGCATTCCCAGAGAAGATAAATGCAGTCTAATTAAAACTACATATCAAACCCTGTAGTATGCATGCCAAAGGGCTCAGCACTGATCTTCGAGAACATCAGCCCCTCCCACTACCCAGTCTATTTACAATCCTCTCTAATCAACACCAACCCTAACTTCGATTTCAGTGCCTTTGAAGTTTTAGCAAATGTTATGTAATCAAATTCATCAAGTTCTATCACTCAATTTGTGTTTACATTCTAAGACTCTGGAATATATGTGTTTGGTGATTCAAATGATTACAGTAAATCAACTATTATCAGTGTCATGCCTTAATCGTTGAAATGTCCCTCTAATCTGGTTTATGATGCTAAAACCTAAACTAATCTCTTGAAAGTTGGTGTCACTATCAACAAGGACATTATATTCAGTCCAGATTGGGGATTCTTTATCGGTATAGTAGCAGCAGTATTAGGTTTAATATTGATAACAGTATTAGCAATTGGTTATGTCTATCGTAAATCATGGGCCTTAAAAGCTTACAGTTCAATTGGTTATCATAAAAAACACTACTCTCTGATTAAAATAGATGATCCTGCAGATCACGATGCAATTATTTCGATTAATGCAGATACCGAATCATTTTCATTTTTGAATGAAGGTAAAGATACTATCAGAACCAGAGAATAACAGAAAATGATGGATGAGATTGATGCCAAGGAGAAAGCCAGGAGAGATCGGGAGAAGAAGCATAAGGTGCTGGACTTGGAGGAAGTGGAGCAACTGAAGGATAAACTCAATAAACATCTGAGTGAGATCAAGAAACTCTTCGGTGTTGATCAGACTGGTGACGATGATGATAATGAGGAGTTACTTGGTGATGATGACAAAGATGATAATGATCTTAGAGCTCAGAAACTATTCGATTAAATCTCCAGACTCAAGGAACTTATTGATGATAATCGTAAGATACTGGAGGGTGAAGAGCTGGAAGATGAAGACAGTGGTCAGACTGAGGAAGAGAAGAAGCAGTTGGAGTAGGAGAGAAAGGAGCGGGAAGAGTAAGAGAAGAAACTGATTGATGAGAAACTCAAGAAGCAAAGAGATGCTGACTACGAGAAGAATCAGGATCAGAAAGCGGAGAAGACTCAGAAGCAACTGGATAGTAAGAAGAACGAGGTGCTGGAGCATTTCGAGAGAGATCTGGACCGTAGAAAGCAGGAAATGATGGAGAAGATGCAGAAGATGGGTGTAAATCTCACACCAGAGGAGAAAAACCAGATGATGCAGCAATTCGATTATAATCTTGGCAAGATCGGTGGTTTACTCGAGGATGACGATAATTATCAGCAGGATATCCTGAAGAGAAAGCTGGAAGAGAGAAAGAACCGTAGAAAGAAACTGCAGGAAAAACTGAGTGAGCAGGAGAAACTGCTGCAAAAGAAAGCCGACATCTTTGATGAGAAACGTGTAGAGATTGAGTAGGAGGCTAAGGATAAGAATGTGGAGCTGGATCAGGAGATTCTGCAGGAGAGAATTGTTAAGAAATAGGCTATTGCTGAGGATTTAGAGAAACTTAAGATGGAGAAACTATAGAATTATGAGGATATGCTTAAGGAAAGTAAAAATACAAAAGACTTCGGTAAAGTACTTGATGAATACTAAGCAGCAAGCAAAAGAGTAGACTCTGAATTAGAAAAGGAAAAGTAGAAACAAGAGTCAGATCTGGAGAGAATCCTAAAGAACCGTAAGGGTCAAAGACGTGCCTCTATAGATAAAGAGAAGCAGTTGAAACTATAATAACTGTAGTAAGAATAAGATGCTCAGACTGAGTAAGATCGTAAAGCCATCGAGGACCTTAAGAATCTGATTTAATTGGAGGAGGGCAGTAAACAAACCGGAAATGCACTAGATAAATAAATTGATAAGATCATTGCTAATGCTGTCAGCATGAGTGAGCAGGGTCTGAATAGGAAGAGTTCACTAAGAGGCATACCAATCTAGAATTTGATTGATTAAAACAATAACACTTTGAGTCCTAGATCACCAAGTTACAGCTCAAACTCATCAATGATAATGGACAAGTTGAAGCGTGGTATTATGAGTGACTTAGATAAGCAACTACAGAAACATCAACGTGAATTGAAAGACATGGAGAAAAATGTAATAGAGGAGGGTTAAAAGCTTGATGCAGAAGTGGATAAAGCCAAAGAGGAGCAAATGAAGCAACTGCAGTCAGATATGCAGAAGCGAGATGAACTGAAGAAGAAACTGGATGCTGCCACTGGTAATGACGATGAAAGACAGTAGCTACTATCTGAACTTCAGAAAGCAGAGGAAGAAATCAAGAACAAAATTGACTAACAAAATGCTGATTAAAACACTGACCTCGCTAAGAAACTCGAGGAAAGAAGAAAACGTAAACAATAGTTGGCTGAGAAAGAAAGAGAACTGAAGTCTCAATAGATTTAAGAGAGAGAAATGCAGGAAGATCTTATGAATATGCAAGAGAAGGAATAGAAAGCCAAAAATGATAGGCAACACTTTGAGTAAATACTCAATGACCTCAAGATGCATTTACCAGCTGAGGAATTACCCTATGCTATTCAAAGAGCATTAGATGAAAAACACGAAGCTGAACTCAGTGAAATGCTGGTGGAATTATTCGAATTAAAATGCAGATAACTTCAAGATGAAGTCTTTAATTTATTAGAGGAGAAACTACATAAACGTGGCATAATATAGAAAGAAGCCAAAGATAAATTGGATCAAATTAAGCAACTTTAGGATTAAACCAAGGACTTAGATATGAAAGAGAAGCTCGATAAGCTTGCAGAAAAACTTAAATAAGATGAATAAAAGGAACTCCAGAATTTGGAATGGGCTTATAAATCTAAGGAACAAGAAGTAGAAGCTAATGTCACTGGTAGATTAATAGATAAGGAGAACTCGAGACTATTGTGGTTGAAAGAGCAACAATTATAAGAGAAGAAAGAAATATTCGCTTAACATCTACCAGATTAATAAGGCAGCTTGAAGGAACTTATTCAGAAATTCACAGAAGATGAGTAAGCTGAGCTTGATGAGTTCAGAAGAGAGTAAGAAGCCGATAAGATTCAAAAACTTAAGGAATTGCAACAATAATAAGCTGTCGTTAATGCTGAAATTTAACAACAAAAAGAGCGCATGAACAAAATGGACTAACTTAATCAAGCACTAGCAAGAGAAGAGGAAAGACGCGAACGTGAAAAGCAATCAGCAATGCGTAGAAAGCGTCTTTAAGATCAAAACATGAACTCTGAGGCATACATCGATAAACTGAAAAAAGATCTAGAGAGAGTAAATGCTCAACTGGACAGTGCCCTCGGCCAAGAGAAGTAAAGACAGCTCTAAATGATGAAAGACGCAATGGAGAAGAGAGTATTCGAGGCAGAGAGATTAAGAGATGAAGAACTAAGACAACTCAGAGAACTGGAAGAGCAAGAAAAGAAGCGCATTGAGGAAGAAGATGAGAGAAAACGTAATGAAGAATTCGCACTATATCAAATGCGTGATAAGGTTGAAAAAGCCAAGGAAGTTATTGATAAAAAGAAGTACTGCGGTTATAAACTGCAAGATAACTCTCGCTACTACGAAGCATTGATGCGCAGAAAAGAGAAGCAATAAATGAACAGACTGCAATAGAGATTGAAATCTACTAAAATAGTTGATAATATCTCTGCTAATATCCTCAAAACTATGAATAACCAATCTCAAATGAATACTGGTGTAGAAGGATTGGACAGTTCATAGATATCTAAAGAGCAGCAACTCAAAATGCTCAATGATATATTGACAAAGATTGAAAATCTCGAAACTGAAGTTAAGACTGAGCTATTTGCACTTAGACCTAGATTAGCCAATAACCATGCTATGAGTGCAATCAGCTTGAATAGTTTGTAAGGAAGATCCCCTGGTAATAACAAATCAAGCCACAAGAAATTGCCACAAAAATCAAAGCTTATTTTCAATTGAGAACCACAATACTATCATCAATTAAGTAGCAATACCTTTTATTGATGGTTAATAATTACCTATGAAAAAATGATAAGAAATCATAAAATAATTGAAAAAGAGGTTATAAATTAATACCTAGAAATATTACTATATTTTATTAATGAAGATAAGCAAACTTATTAATTTCATAACTATATTATAAAAGAAACATATTCATTTTATTTTGGAAAATAATTATTCAATCAAAACTTTATTCTCAAAATTATAATTGAAAGGGGTTTTGGGGTTTTG
>LAST02008649.1:0-19408 GCA_001273305.2 Sterkiella histriomuscorum
AAACCCCAAAACCCCATAAGGAATTTAGAATAATAAATTTATTGGTAAGATATTATAAATTTTCACATAAATTAAACATTTCGAATTACTTTACTAATAATATAAAAGTTAAAATTAAAAAATTGTTCTATTAAATTAGTTAGTAAGTAAGATTAAACAATAATGACAGATCCATTTTCAAAACCAAAGGGCTTTGGAAGCCTAGGTAAGTTAACTGGTTCAGAAGCTTACCCAAAGAAATCGCAAGCATTGGCTCTGGACGAGGAAGAAAACAAAATTTAAGACTACTCTGATGAAGAGTGGGATTTAGATGACGAAAAAGAGTAAGTAATGGATTGTATTTTATGATTTATATGATCAGAATTTTATTATATTTTGGAGAGATATTGTTTGGATTTTAAATTTAAATTAATGATAGGGAAGCCCGCAAAAAACAAGAATTGCTCAAAGGGCTGGAAGAGAAGAAATTAGTAAGGACATATGAAGAATAAAAATCTAAGGGGCTTATTAAAGCTACAGATGATGCAGATAGAGGTGGTGACGGCGGATTAGCTTAAAATTAATTCTTAGATGATCTCTGGTACAGACTAAGGAACTTTTTGAACGATCTGACTGAAAAAGGTGACCGCAGAGAGTTTGGCAGAAACGATAAAGCCAACAAATTAAAGTTCTTGGATGCCTGCTAGGGACTTGATGTGGCTCATAAAGGTGTGTTGAGTGAAACACAATTAGAATCTGCACTCAGTAAAATCAGATTTTTCCCAATGCCATCTAAAGATGAATTACGGATGTTATATAAATCTCTAGAAGCCTACACATCTGCAGAAACCACCGACGTGAACTACAACAAGATATTAGAAGCCCCCGTTAAGCGTGAACATATTAGTATCAATGGTATTTTCCCGAAAATTGTAAGATAGTACAAATAACATAAATTTCTGAACATTTAAAATATTTACGTTTTATAGAAAGCTAAAGGTCCAACACAAAAGCAACTAGATGAGATAAAGAGAAAGGAAGAAGAGGAAAAGAAGAAACAAAATCAGCTAGAGTAAGAAGAGAAGAAGCGCAAGGAGCTAGCTGATAAACGCATTGAGCAAGCTAAGAAGAAGGATCAAAGTGGCTATAAGAAGCTGACCAAGGAAGAGTAGAAGATGAAGGAAAGAGAGGATTACCTCAAGCAGGAGGCTGAGAAGAGAGAACAAGAGAAGAAACAAAAAGAAGAAACTGAAGCTGTCAGGAAGGAAGTGACTGAGTACAGAAAGAGTATTGCTTAGATCCAGAAAGTCATCTTGGACAGCAGAGAGAACCTCAGAAACTGGTTCAAACTATTTGATGATAACAACGACGACTATATGGAGTTCGATGAATTCAAAAGACTACTACAGTAAGTTAAAGTGGTGGTCAAGGATAAAGACCTGAGACATTTATTTGATCTGATGGATTTATCACAATCTGGTAGGATCTCATACAACAATTTCTGTGATGTCATCGAAAAGAATCAAACACTTCCCATTGAGAAGATAGTCAGAAAGAGGAGAGAAGAAAGAGGTGAGAAGTTCTATGATGAAGAAGATGAGTTCAAATTTGAGGGGAGTAGCTAACCATTCAAAAGTGCACTTGCTGAAATTGGTGGCAGTCATAGAAAAGATATTGGCTCTGTAGATGGAATGAGTGATATCATGAAAAGGTCTGATGCTGATTTCGATGGCAGACAATTAATCCATGAAGACGATACTATTCTAATCTACAATGATATAAAAGAGCAACTCAGACTCAATTTCAATACTTTCGATGATTTATTGCAGAAAATGGGGAGACCAAACATAATGATACCATAATCATAGAACCAAGTGACATTCATAGATTTTGAGACACTGATAAAAAGTATGCCAACTGGCTATAAATACAGTACTCAACAGCTCAAGAATGTATTCAAACTCTATGCTTAATCTCAATCTCAACATCAAGACAATAGTTTTGGTAAATTGGGTAACATTGGGGGGAGTAGTGGTAGTAGTGAATAATACATAGCAACCATGGACTTTAAGGATAAATTTTTCCCTGGTATACATTGGTAGAGAAACACTCAACCCGGTATGGGTATGGGTGGTAGTAGTGGTGCACCTAGTCAATCTAGTTTTGGACTGGGTGATAGTCTCAGAAGCAGTGCACTAGAGTCAAGAACTGAGAGTATGCATGTAGACAATATATTGGCTGGAAAGAAATACGATGATGTATAAAATGATAAATTGCTGCTGTAAGAGTAAAAAATTAAAGAGAAAGAATAAAAATATCTGGCTATGAACAGAGGAGGTCTCGGTATCATTAATGAAGATAAATTTGAGGTAGCAAGCTAAAGTTCCATACCATCAAGGGCCATTGATGATATACTGGGTAGAGACAATTAACAATAAGATCCCAGAAGAAATAAAAATGCACCAGGTGGCTCTAAATTCAACTCACTTAACCATTCTATGAGAAGCTAAGCTGTTAACTAGACTATGGGATTGAATTAAGATGATTTAAAGAAATTCAAATAAAATACAGATTACTATAGATAACAAGAAGCTATAATGAAATAGATACCTTTAGAAGAAAGATTTAAATTTGATAAGTCACTTGACTCTTTCTTTAAGCAGTTCTGTATGATTCTTATTGATGAAATAACTAACGGTCCAATTAAAAGAGACATTAACAGTTATTGCCAGCACTATGGCAAGGAGAAACCCGGTTTCATCAATTACTCTGAGTTCAAAGAGATATATCAAACACATGTGCATTACAACGACAATGACATGAGCAAGCCAGATGTCGAGGCAGGAAAATTGAGAGCATTATTTGGAATTTTCGATAGATAATCATTAGGCAGAGTACCATAAAACGATTTCGTTCAAATTATATTGTCATAATAACCACAGGGTACTGTTCTTGATAGATTGAAAAATAAGATCAAAAAGGGTGGTGAGAGGTTACTAGGAGTACTTTCAGAGGAGTTTCAATAAGCTGATATCCCTTATGGGTGTTAAGGTGAACTACCCATTTCTAATTTCCAAACAATTATGATAGATTATGATATGCCATTAATGGAGTCAGACTTACAAGACATGCGTAAGAAAGCTCTAACAACAAAAGACCACGATGGCAACGAGTACATAAAATACAAGGAACTCCTAGAAGTAACCAAGCCAAAGAAAGTAGTGTCCTCAGACTTCAAATAACTTGAGAAGTCTATTATTAAAGTTTAAGCACTATGGAAGGGTTATTAACAGAGAAAAGTATATCAGAAAATGTTAGTTAGTGATTTAAAGAAAGTTGGCACTTAATATGGGAGGGTCCAAAAAGGTGTATAATTTAAAGATGAAGAAGAAAAAGCAAAGACTAGAGGCAAATCTCCAAGTAAAAAAATGACACCATAATAGAAAAAGGAAGAATTAGAGAGAAAGAAAAAAGCTATGGTAGCTGCAAACAAAGCCAAAAGAAAGAAGACCGAAACATTAGAAGCTAGAATGGGCTAAGTCGTTAAATAAGACAAGACTAAATTATCAGAGAAGTAACTTTAAGTCAGATAAGAAATCACTGATTATATTAAGAACGATTTTCTTAATGATTTAATTGTAAAAGCTTAATGCTATGCAGAATCGCTTTTGCTCGGTAGAGAAATTTAATAAAAGTTTGAGACTAGACCTGTAACAAAGTTCGTATACCCAATGATTTAAGAATTCTAATATAACGTAATGGGTGTATAGCCAAAAACATTATAAACATTAAATGAACTTGGTCAAATAATGTATCTTGATTCAGAGAATTAATTGAATCAATATGATATTCCAACAAATAAGACATTATAATAAGTTAATTTGGGTACAAGACCGCCTTTGAAACATTATGATATTATTGATATGGTATGTGATTAAACTAGTGGTAGAATTTATACTCTAAACTAAAATTGGATACTTGAAATCTGGAATATTGAGTAGAATGTTAGTCTCCCACAAAAAAGATTGGCTGTTTGTACTAATGAAGGCAATAAAGACTTTATTTCTTAATACTATAAAAATACATTTAATAATGCTAAACCCAGATTTATGAGTTTATCCGATCATAATCAACAAATTCTCGTTGTTAATACTTCTTGTGTTGACGGTAGCATTGTGTTTATTGACCCTATTTCATTCTCTGTGTTAAAGAAAATCTAGTTGAAATATCAAGACTATGAAATTCCAAAAAGAATTAGAGAATCAATTAACTTCTTAAAGAACATTTTCAAAAACATTATAAATAAAACCGGAAAGACCATCTTTGATATTTTCTCAGATATTACAAGTAAAGATAACTAATCAATAAGGTTAAGAGATTTTGCTAACAAGTTAGGATTTTTGGATTAAACTTAAAAGATGGAAGATATTTATAAAATGTGTGTGGAATTAGATGAAGATGGAAGCGGTTCAATTACAATTGACGAATTTTTACATTACTTCTAATAGTTAGAAGATTCAAATGAAACCGATTACGATAAACGCAAAGCTGATGAAGAACTATATGAAAATATTTGGCCTGATTGGACAGTAAGAGAAAACAAAATTGAATATGCTAAGCAGATTATTCTTAGACTTTTTGATTGCTTAAGAAAAACTCCAAATATCTCACCAGAACAAGCATTCTAGATCTTTGATTAAAAAGAAAAAGGTTTAGTCTCATTAGATAATTTCAAGAAGATTTTATCAATGTTCTTCTAAGAAGCAAGACTTGATAATACAGAAATGGAGTTTATACTTAAGATGACCCCAAAAACAGTTGATTAACAATATATGTATAGAGAGTTCTGTAGATTTTTAGATAAGAGATTTGTAAGGACATTTAAGGTAAACAATAGCTTAGTTGCTGGTTCACAAAATGTCTCATTCTCATTAAATAATGATTTAAAAGATTCATATTAGAAAGAACTTGACTAAGTTTTAACAAAAGAGGCATCATTAAACTATGCTATCAGAAAGAGTGCTGAACTTAACCTAGATCTTAGAGCCATATTTATTAAAAATGATGAGAGTGGATTGAGTGTAATACCTAGATCAAGATTTTGGAGAATACTAGAAAGTTTACCATTAGGTCTACTTGGATACGAATTAGAAGAAATATTTGATAATGATTTGAACTATGATAATTATGGCAATGTAGATTATACAGTTATTCTTAACAGTGATATTTTCGTGACACTCGAGAGACAGAGACTGAGAAAGATTCAAAGACATCATGATTCTATTAATTTGGATTCTACTATTCATAATGATGCATAAGTTGAAGTTGATAAACTCACCGATAATAGAAAAGTTGTGGTAGAAGATCTTATCTATATTGACGATTTAGAAATCCTCATTTACACAACTATTGCACCTAAGACTTCAACTATTTTTGTAACTAATGCCAAAAAGCAATCTGGCAGTGAAACCTAAGTTGAGATTTTGAGTCTTTCAAATATTCATTCAAAACTTCAATAATAAGAACAGTCTTAAATTGCTCAAAATTAATCTCCAAATGATTTAATGACAAATTATTATCAACTATTGGCAAGATTAAGAGGACATAGAAATTTGGATCCTCCATCCTTATACTATGTAGCTTAAAGCGGTTGCTTGATTTCAGGTGAAAAATATTTAAGTGAAACCACTTACCGTCCAAGTAAGGATTCTATGCCACAATCAGATGATCCAAAGATTCCAGTTTCTCATAAATTCCAGAAAAGCTCTCAGACAACATATGAATCACATGCTGATAGAGAGAATTCATCACAGTTCAAATCTGAAATTATCATATGGAATATATAAAAAGATATGATTGAATTATTTTAAACAAATCCTCCTTGGAATGTTCCCATCTTCAAGAGATTCTAAGCTCATAACTCATCAATCATAGATATTTGCTTCCTTCAAAAAGCGCAACTTATAGTTAGTACAAGTACAGATCAAACAATCAGATTCTTTGACCCAATCTCAACTAGTTATGAGCTTACTGATCCTAACAATATCCCACACTCTCAGTAAAGACCAGGATATTACAAGCCATTAATAAAAGAGACAACCAAAGGAAATGTAACATTTAAAGAGGTAAAAAGAATCTATACAGGATCCGATACAGCATGTTATTCATTAAGATGCCTAAACATTTAAAATGTTACTCTAGACAATAATAACCCAGATTTTAAATCACAAATAGAATGGTTAGTGGGCTTGAAGTTAGGTAGACCATCTTGGCAAGGAAGGAAGAATACTTAAGTAGGATTTATATGTGGTTATGGTATTGAAAGAGTAAAGATTGAAGTGCCAGCTGTGCATCATGACGATATTATACCACCATAAGTTATGAAAGAGTGTGAAGATTTAGTTTCTACAAGACGCAGAAGAATTGTTACAGCATTCTAACATAATCTACCACATAAGATTGAGAAGATTTACTCCTAAGTGTAATTATAGAATTCATATATTGCTTAAATCAGAAAACTATTCTTAGAAGCTATACTTAAGAGGAATGATTTGAAATATGTAAATCCAGAGCCATTAAGAGAAATTTACAAAATCATTTTGAAATTACCTAACAGAAACAAGTTTGAAAACTTTTTGGCTATCTCTGGTTGCTCAGATAAATTATCTGTTTCTGAAACCTTCTTTTATCTCTAGAAATTCATGTAAATTCATCCTTTGAGAACAACACAGATAGAGTTTGAGAAATCCATTGGAGAATTCTAAAGTAAACACTCAAGAGAGTTCTTGAAAGGCACTAAAAGATGGCCAAAAGCAGCAGTATAAAAGTTTGCTAATTATATTAAGTCAAATGGTCTTAACATTGCATATCTAGAGAGAGATAGTTTTTCAACAAAGGCTAAATAAGTAAATGATTTTTGCACAAGAGAAAGATTCATATAATACTTCAATGAAATAGTCTTCCATGAATAAAGATTCTCAGATGAAGAAATTGACTCAATTTTAACAGAACTAGATCCATTCTTTACTGGCATTATACAAATCTCTTTAATCTAAAATTACTACAGAGAAGAAATTCATTTCTATAATTTGACAACACTGAATAGACCCAAACAAATTTTCTCAGATATAAGAGGCAAAGTATTCCCTAACAAGAAATTAGCATTATAATAAGCATTAGTTTCTGTTGATAGCCAAGGAGATGGTTATATTAACAAAGAATAATTTATTGAAGCATTCTAAAAAGCTCAAATTAAAGAAGATAGAGATGTTCTTGAATTCTTATTTGAAGTTGTAGCAGAAAAATATAACACAGTATAAAATGAGGGTGAAACAAGCAATGATGACCTTAAAGTGCTATCAATTACCTATTTTATCAATAAACTATTTAGTAATGTTGAAACAACAGAGCTTAGCGAAATTGATTAAACCCTTTAAAATATTAAAGCTGCATTGATATATAAGGGCCTAGATTTTAGTATAATCTTTGCTGAAAATACTCTTGATGATGTTAAAACAAAGAGAAGAAGATCTCCATCAAAAACTGGAGTTGAAAATAGTTAAATGGATGACACAATGGCTCTTTAAAAGAAATTAAAAGATACAGCTATAGACCTAACTCAACACTATACTAGATTTGCACAGTAATTAGTATCAAATGATTTTTGCTCTCGTGTTGAATAAATTTAAGCTAGAGGTGTAACCCATGACCATATTCGTCGCCTCTCTAATTTCCTCTCTCTAAACTAAAAGAACTAAAGTGTAATCTATTTGAATGCCTGGTTACATCACTTAAGAAGAGTTTAAACCGCTTTTCATGTTCCCAATAAAGCTATTTTACCAGTTATTTGCTCAAAACTTTTAAGAAATGAAAGTGTCTTCAGATCTTATATAGAATCAACTGCTGAACTAAAAGGCAGAAGAGAGGAAGAAAAACTCATAGATATTGCTGATCTAAGATAAATTCTCATTAAATTTGGAGTCAACTATATTAACCAAGACGTTTTCCTAAATGAGTTCACTAAAAATGAAAAAGTTCACATTGAAGATTTAATCACAAGGATGAAAAGCTGTGTTTAATAGGCTTATAATATGGCTACTAGTACTCTTAACAGATCACTGGATGAGAGTAATATTAATAATAGCTCTGAGATCAGTAGATTAGATGAACTAGAAACGTTAAGAGACTTAAGAAAAACAGATTACTTTGATAGAGTCTAATTAAAACTAAAGAACCTTTAAGGTAAAGTTTTACTCTCAGACTTCGTTGAGAAGTTCAGAGCCTTCGATCCATCTTCTGCAGGTAGGATTAAGATACATCACTTCATTAATGTACTGAAACATAACTACCCATAGATATTTGACTAGGATACTCTCATTGGTTTGTAATTTGAACTTGAATGCCTGAATAGTGATGATTGTGTTGATTACGAAGAGTTTGTTAAGATATTTATGGAGAGAAGAGGTGAGAGGTCAGGACCAGGAATGAGTGCAAGTGTAGACTACTACGGCGACACCATGCAAGAGATAAAATTAGATAAAAAGTCAACTTACCAAATCCAAGACTACGAAGATTTACTCTCTCGTATCTCCACTTTCCTAAAATAGAATGGTTATGATGATTTACACTCAGTAAACAGAATTTTCAAGATATTTGCAAAGACAAACCCCACAATATCATATGAGCATCTCAAGAAGATCTTCGATATGTTAGGCTTTGTTTTTACTGATGTGGAGTTCAAATTGTTAATAAATTTTGCAGATGAAAACCGTGATGGCTCTATTAGTTATCAGGAATTCGCTAATTAAATCGTATATGCCCGTGAATTGGCACCCTAGTTTGATATTAATAAATGGATTGTAGCATCAAGAGCGTTACTCAGCAGATATTATTTATTAGACAGACTAAGTGGATAAGTAGATATCTTAAAAGATTTGTTAATTTCTGATTTTGGTTAAGATGGTACACACTCAGGTGTGTTGACTGGGGAATAATTCCAAGATTTGCTGAGAGATGCCAAGTTAGAATTCTCTGAGTATGAAATTGACTTGTTGACTACATATGCTATTAAAGGAAGCAAGAGAATACATCAAGGTGCTGAAGGTGGTAGTTCACATCACTAACAAATTAATGTTAAGAATGATCTTATCTAATTCTTCAACTTAATGAAGTCATTAGAGCCTGTAGTAAAGCACATGCGCAAAGAAGACGATGAAAACAAGCGCAAACAGCAAGAATACGATATGTTCGAGGATGAAATGTCAAAATTCCGTAGAGAGCTAGACCGCAGAGACAAAGAGTAATAAGAGCTACAGTAGACATACAAGTAAGACCCACTATAAAAAGCACGTGAACAATAACTAATCAACAAAATCATTGAGATATTTGTTGAGAGAGAAATCACATTCTTCGACTGCTTCCAATAATTTTATGATCCCATTAATCCTGGTAAATCTGTTATCACTGTCAGCTAATTCAAAAAGTCTATTAATACTTTGAATTTGCCTTTGACTGTACAAGAACATAGAATACTGAGAAGAATTGCTGATCCATAATAAATAGGTAAAGTAGATCTACAGAAATTCTGCAGGAAATTTGAAACTGAAGATTTAAGATTAAAGAGACTGAATAATATACTAGAGAAGGTAGCAACAGCTTTTTATCTGTAAAACTTTAATTTAAGAAGAGCTTTTGCCTTATTTGATAGAAATGGAGATGGTTCAATTTCTCGCCGTGAATTCAGACAAGGTTGGTTGACTTTAAATCTCGGCTTAACATATGATGAGATAGATGATTTGATGAACATAGTAGATTCAGATAAAGACGGTTCAATTTCATACGATGAATTTATCTCTAAAATGGATGTTCACATTCAGAAGAAGTCTAAGTAAGCAGCAGAGTAAGCTCAAGATGTGATTTTCCATAAAATTAAGAGTCTTATTGATGTTAACTCAGATTCATTATATGAGATCTTCGCTAATTATGATTATAACCATAATGGTTTTATATTGGTCTAGGATCTTATCAGAGGGTTCAAGAGATTAGGTATTCTACACCCTGAGCCTCATATGAAATTATTACTAGAAGCGGGTGGACTTCGTGAAACTGATGATAAGCTAGATTATGTAATTTATTCATAAAACCTCTAGGCGAAAATTGAGAAGAAGTTAGGCTTATCTCTTAAGAAAAATCACGAGTTAATGTAAAAAGTAAACGCATTACTTGGTGCAAAGAAATTAAGTGCTTTTGAATTCTTCATAAATTTAGATGTAAATTTCAGTGGTAAGATCAGTAAGATTGAATTTAAAACTGGTTTATAAGCTTTTGGTATTAACATCACAAACAAGGAATTTGAGAATTTATGGAAGATGATAAAGAAGCCAATCCGAAAACTTCACTTAAAAGAAAAAGATGATAACAATCCACTCTCCTCTAGAAGGTCAAAGAGAAGTACTTAAGACAGTCATAGGGGTGAAGGTGCAATCTCAGCAAAGGAGAAATCTTCATCAGACTCTGCATAAGAAATGGAGAACTTATCCTACTTCGAGCTTTTGAATGCTTTTATTATCAGCGGTTGTTTTAAATTTTAGAAGTCTGTTGATAACACCAATAATTTAGTTAATAAATATAGACAGTAGTTAAAAAAGAAAAATCTATCAGTTGAGAAGATATATAAAATGTATGATCCTGATGATCATAAATTCGTATTTAAACATGATTTCGTTAATGAATCTCTAATGATGGGCTTAGAATTTACTGAAGAAGAATTAGTTAAGATATTTGAGTACATATGTTAAGTAGGTACAAAAGGCACAGAGAGTACTGATCAACAAAAACAACAAATAGATAGAAAGACTTAAAAAGCAACTACTCGCTTTACATTTAAGTAATTACATGATGCTATATTAGTTAAGCGTGATGAAAATTGGTTGTTCCAGTCTTTTATTAAGATACATGGTATTGTACTTTAAAAGAATCTCAGCTACAAAAGACTCTTCACATAATGGAGAGAGAAAGGAACTAAAACTGCAGCAGGTAGATTAAGTGCTAAAGAGTTAAAAACTGGTCTGAAGAAGTTAAGAGCAGGCTTGACATAAGATGAAATTGAGAAGTTAATATCATCAGTACCTTTCGAAGGCAAGGATAATTCCATAAGTGCTTAAGATTTTGAGAGAATTGTTGTCTAAGGTGCAAAGAAACTCGAGATGGAGAAATCTTATGAGAAATTAATCATCCAAGAATGGATTACAAGTTTCAATTATTCACTAGATAAACAATAAATCCCCATTGAAAGAGTTTTCTCAGAGCATGATACCTAATAAAAAGGTAGTTTATCTTTCGAGGAATTCGCACTTTTGAATGAGTTTGTGGGTATGAGCAACCCCAAGAAAGATTTGAAGAGAGTGTTTGATATTATTGATAGAACTAAAAACCAGAGAGTTAGGCTTGAAGAAATTAAGAGTATCAGTAGTTTACTTGAAAACGAAGAAGATCAGTAAACAGAAGATGATCTTTTAGATGCAAACCTAGAAGGTGAGGAATTGAAAACCAGACAAGAATTGGATGATTTATATGAATAAGTGAAAGATAGATTAGAAAAGAAGAACACAACTCTTGAGGCTATTATTTATGACACTCTCAAATACATGCCTAATTAATTTGCCAATACTAAAGGTATACAGTAACTATTTGAGAAATTGGGTATGATATTAAACCAAAACGAAGCCAATAAGATACTCACAGATGTGAGAAGAGCCAATCACGGTAGATATGAATGTTCATTTAAGGAATTCTTAGACTATATGACTCGCAAGAGAATTAATGTCGCCTTCTTTGATAAGGGTTTCGTTGACCCACTTATAGCACAGTGCTGTTAACAATTAAATAAATTTGTGAGCAACTACGACATGACTATTGAGAAAGTTTATGATGTTTTTGATAAGGAGAGAGATGGCAAAATAAGCAAGGATGTGTTTATCAAGTGTATGTAGGGTATGGACTTAGGTATTGCAATCCAAGATTTAATAGAGTTCTTCAACTATATAGATGATAGAAATGAAAATGTAATAACTAAACTGCAATTTGTAGACGGTATAACATTTGTTGTTAATAAAATTGGAGGTGGCTCTAAATTAGAATAAGCACTATCTTAAGGTGTTTAATAAACCAAGAAAGGTTCATCAGTAAAACAGTAAATATTCAATATTTTAAAGAAAATAGCAGATGCTATACAAGCCAAGAGATATAGTATGAGATAAATCCTTGCTTTATTTGATAGAGAAAGAACTGGTTTCATCTCAAGATCTGAATTCGCAACAACATTGAAGAGTTTGGAAGGCGGCATAACACTGGATGAAGCCCGTATGTTAATGAACTTCTTCGATGATAAAAACACTGGTAAGCTGAGTGTAGTGGAGTTTGCAAAGGCACTGCAGGAGATTATGAATCATTAAACCGGTGGAGGCATCTATGCTTTCATGTAAGTGCAGCCTATCCTCAAGAAAATCATTAATGAATTAGCTATTGACTGTGATAAGTTCTTCGATGAAGTAGCTGAGTTAAATGAGTAGGTACTAGAGGAAGAACAGAGACAAGTCAAGTCAAATTCAATGAAACAAAGAAAACAAAGCAGAGCATCATTAATAGGTTTGAGCAAGCGTTTATTCTACAGTCACCTACAGAAATACGGTGTATAATTAGATGAAGATGAGAAGACACTTTTAAACACAGTGTTCAGTGTCTAAGAAAGCATGGACAAATTTGACTATGAGAAGTTGGATTAAGCCTTTGAAGGTGTTTAATAACAGCTTTATTTACATGGTAAGTATCATTCATCTTATGTTAATCATTATTTATTTAGAAACTTTCTACACTGTTGAATGGCAAAGAAGAATCTTCAAAAAGATAGGTGAATATCTTAGAAAAAATAATTTAACTATTCACAAATGTTTCAATCTAATCGATGAAGATAACTCCCAGACAATTTCAATAGATGAACTAAAGAATGCCATTATAAGATTCTAACTTGATATTAATGATAAAGAATTGAAGGTTTTTATGTCAAGGCTTGATGAAGAAGGCAAGGGATATATTACTTAATAACAGTTTATCAAACGATTCTGGAGTGCTTACACATATGATGATGTATTCAGTGAAGATTCTAAAGGGAATAATGCTAATCCTAACTAACCACAAGGCTCAAAAGTTGAAGGTCTTAGTGAAAAGATGAAGAGAATCAGAATGTTTAATGCTATCTAGAAGAAAATTAGAATGCAAGCTAATGCATAATTAGCTTTTAAATAACTAGACATGGGTGTAGGATTTTTAACTTTGAAAGACTTCCAAAACTTCTTACCATAACAATTTGATATCACTTTAAAAAGAGATGAGGTGTTAAGATTATTCAAGGAAATTGATAGAGATAAGGACGGATTGGTTAAATATAAGGAATTTGAACAGTTCTATAATGAAGACTATGATAAGAGATTGAAAGACGTAGAGAAGGAAAAGCAAGCAGTTAATTACCAATATGAAATCTTTGATCATTTAATGAAGGTATTACATCAAAAGTCATTATCATTAGCTGAGGTATTCGATTAAATTGACACAAACCAAAATGGTTATATCGAATGCGATGAATTCTAAAACTTGCTCGAAAGACTCGGATTTACAATTTCAGAAGCCTAAGTTTATGAACTTATGAGATAAATGGATGAGAACTTTGATGGTAGAATTTCTTACAAAGAATTAAGAGAACATATCAAGAACCTTGGCTTCAATATGGGGTTAGATGCCACTAATATATCACAAAGTCTAATGATGAAATAAACCAGAAAACCAGTAAAAGCTCATGTCTGGAGAGATAAAGGTATAGAGCTTGTTATCAGAACTCTCCATAATCACCTTAATAAGAAGCCATTCGAGGACTACTTTAAAAAGTTTGATAAGGATCACGACAATCATTTAACACCAGCAGAATTTAGAGAAAGCCTTTTGAGTGTCAAAGATATTTAATTGAAGAAATTCTAGATTGAACGTATTATGCATATTCTTATTGATGAGAAGAAATCTATGCCAGTTATTTCAATCAGTAAACTTGCTAAATTCTTAAGAAACTACTAATACATAGATAAAGAAAGTGTTGAAAAGGGTGCAAATACAACAGCAATACTTATAGATGAAGATTTATTTGTTTATATAGTAGAGAAATATGACGGTTTCTCTAGGTTAGTAGAATTAATCAACCAATTCGAAGAGAAATCATCTTATCTATAAAGACACGTTTTTGAAGTCAACCTCAGAGGTTTAAATATGCTATCAAACCAAAAGACTGTTGAGAAATTACATAAGAAGGCTATTAAACTTAATGAATTGTTTGAGTCTAGCTTGGTGTTACTAGCTGGTGAAGCTAATAGACTGATGAAAGAAGAAGCTTAGTTATGTGTCCTAGATCCTAGCTATAATATTAATACTATCACTAATGATCAAAATGCTGGAGTTCTTGCTAGTATTTAAGTACCAACCATTGAAAACTCCGCCTTTGATATTGACTTTGCCACTTTAACCTTCTTACCAAGTGGTGCCCAGAGATATATGGGACTGATGAGTGACAGTTCTCGCAAGAAGGTAGAAGTGTTAATATTCCCAAATGATGATTTAAATTATGTGAGTAGTGATGGTAAGACTTATAAGAAACATTTGTCTTTGGAATTGTAAGTACATAGATATATGATGGGCTAGTCTTTTGATGATGAAGAAGAAATTCTAAGTGAAGCTAATATGGACATATTCCCCAATGTTGGTAAATTTGAGAAGAAAATAGGACTTGCAGCAAGCGATAAGGAGATATATGTTGTAAATGAAATGGTGGATGAAGATCAATGGATTTCATTGGATGAATTTGTTGAGAGAAATGGAGGTATACTCAACATTCCACTGTTTTATCATACTGATGCTCCCTTGTTTATAATCAGATATTGGGCTTAGAAGTTACTGCAAATTATCAATAAGTTACATGAAGTCAGTATTGTTACCAGATCATTAAACTTGAAATAAGTATACATCTCAAGAGATGGCTAGACAATGAAACTAAGCCATGTTAGAGGAGTAGGTAAATTAAACAATTTAGGCTATGTAAAAGAATGCCCAGATATTTACTTGACTCTCGAGAACAACAGTCTTGATGATAGATATAATGGTGGTTAGAGTTCAACAATTTCACCAGGTCATGGAGGTGCTATGTCATCATCAAAGAAAACTGAAGCTTAAAAATCATTCTCAAACAGAGCACTAGACAATCCATTTATAGCTCCTGAGATATTATTCTCTAAATTCTCAGATCATACTTCTGCTATGGATGTCTGGTCTTTTGGTATGATTATGTACTCAGTACTGTTAGGATAAAAACCTGAAAGTTTCTATAGTATATATAGAGCTTGGTATAAGAGTAAGCATGGCCACGATATAGAATTAGCAGCTTTACCTTTTATACCCCCTTCCCAATCTAATTTCCTCTACGACCCATTTTCAATAGATTTCGACAACCCTTTTAATCACGAGGAGAACGAATTAAACAAGGACTTAGACCTACCAGGCTCATTAATGGAAAAGAAGTCTAGTTTGAACTTTGAAAATGTGATGAAATGCATTAAAAATCTTTCTAATAGCAGTTTATTTGATCAGGGTAATTCTAAAAAGTTCTAATTCAAAACAGTTGCTTAAGATATTAAAGATAATAATAACCCACATATGACAGTTGACTAGGCACCAAGATTCCCAGGTTAATCACATTCTAATTAAGAAATGCGAAGAAAAGTCTTTTAAGCTTTTGCTAAGGCCGAGGTGCTCGATAGAAAGAATGAATTAGGTTTAATTTTAGATTTAATTGCCAGTTGTCTAGATATGGATCCAAAGAAAAGACCAACAATTGCAGGTCTACTTAACTCTCCACTATTTAAGTTAGATAAATATGAAATGACTAATGCAGTGAGATTCTCCTAAAATGTTATACTCTACAGATCACCACAATGTAGCGTAAGTCTAAGAATAACAGCACCACTCAGATCAATATGTGCTGTAGCAGTAAAAAACCCCTTCAATTTATTTAATATTGAAGCTGACATTCTTAAACTGTTTATGTAAACTGAGGAGTGTATCGGGCATATCTCATCTCTGCCTATTGATCAGATTAACTCTGTACTTACTGAGAATGAAAAACGCAAGAGTCTGATTAGCAGTAATATATAGTCACAGTTCAAAGGTAAAGACTTCTCTTAATTGAGAGTGTCACCAAATAGTCCATTGGCTGCTTAAATCATAGAAGATAAGGTGATTGACATGCTCTTATTCTTAACATTCAGATATACCAAGACATTCAATGAGTGGAAGAACAAAAGGCTTACAGAGATTGGTAAAGAGACTTAAAGTATCCTCAAATAGCAACAAAGTGTTGCAAACATGTCATAATCTAGTAAGAGAAAGTCTGTTAAATTTGAGGGAGATCAAGCCACAAATACTGATAGAGCTAGTATGTACTAATCTATCAATCAAACTACCTTGCAAAAGAAACAAACAGAAAGGCTATAGAACTTAATATTGCAAAAGATGACAAATTTATTGAGAACATTAGTATATGAAATGCATTCATATAGCACACCGATGTCACCTTATGTTAAGGAGGTAATTGAGTTTATTGTTAAATTCTATGCTGGTGAGGAGTATGAACTTGGCTCTGACTATGTTTTGAGAAAGACATCAGGTATGGATAGTACTCTTAAGGATTATCTCAGAAGTAGATCTTTCTTTAGAAGAGAAAATGAACTCAGTGAGAGTTTCAAATCTGATAATACAGATAAGTAATGGCACTTAGAGTAGAAGAATAAGACTTTCTTAGATAAATCAAATCATTGGAGTACTGAACTTCATAAGGAAGCACTGCGTATTTATAAAGATGCTATTACAGAGTCAGGTATGGGTTAAAGTTGTTATCCAGTAATAAACGATTACATCACCAATATCACAAATTCATTTGAACCCAGTAAGGTATTCTCAAAACAAATGAATCACATGTGTTTAAGTTTCCTAATTCCAATGAATAGAACTGCCTTGTATTACAATGAACTTATACCATTGACAGAGTGTCTTGCCAGATTATACAGTCCAGAACTTGAAAAAGCAGGCAAAAGATGTGCCCTCGCAGTTATTAGATCTGTGTTTTAAACTGGCAGCAGTGATAAAATTAAAGCATGTTTGGATATGAGAGTACCAAAGCACATCATTCATTTCTTACAAGATAGTGACAGTGAAGTTAGGCATGAATGCTTACTTATATTCTTTGAGATATCTAAAGGTCTATAAGATGATGATTTTGAGATTTTAGGTAAAAGTGCAGCTAATCTCAAACAAGAACTCTCAAAACGTGCACACAGAAGAACAGCATTTGATGCACACAAAACTCTCAGTTTGGTTAGTTAACAAGAAGATATTGTTTAGAAGAATATGGGCAGTACAGAAGATGATAAAAATGCTGCAGGCAAGAAGAAACGTGGCCAAGCACAGCAATCTCAAGCTGATATTATGTCCACTTATATCAAAAGAACAACTGCTTTGATTGAAAAGAATGATAATGAAAAGTTTATAAACTTTGCTTTAGATCTACCAAACTTAAACTTCTTATCTAATAAGCGATTCTTAAAGGAAATGGCAATATGCTTTGAGTCACCCGTTTTTATTGCACCTCTTATTAGGTTATTAAAGAGTCCCACAGAATCATACCAAAATAAAGATACTATTCTTCAGATTATATCCAATTTATTCTGTGGCAATGAGAAAGTGATGATTGCTGTTAATTCACCAGCATGCGACACATATATGACACTCTTAAGAATGCTAATGTAAAACTCCAAGATTCAATCAGCAAAAATATCAACATCTGGACTATCCGCTTAAATGCGTTAACAACTAGTATTGCAAGAAAAAGTAGTGGACTTATTCCGATATATGTTTGAGTAACGTAGACCAACTATTATCAGAGATTTGAGTTGTATCGGTGCCTCCTCCACACTTTTGAAGGAACAAGGTTTATTCATCCCGTCGCTAATTAACTTACCAGAGATAGTAGCATTTGTTGATGAATTCAGTCAAGTTGAGCATTTAACAGCTAACAGTATCATAATAGACGATTTCTTATCAATGATGAAAGATTTGCGTTGTTGGATAAAACATTTCTACTCTGAGAGTTAAATACCGGAACTCACCCGCATCAAAGCTCTACAGAGATGTATAAGTTTAATCATTAAAGTCATCAGACTTTTATGGGAAGATTTTCCACATTAACATGAAAAGAGAGCTGACTATTTAGTGTTGATAAAAGCTGGACTGTAATTAATTGATTGGCTATGTGTGAGAGGATAGGAACATTTCATTTTTAATGAGTAAAGTGGTAAATATAATATTGAGTTCATAATCGAGAAATGCAATTACTCATTATCTGCATTCAGACACCCAGGTGATATATCAAGAGTGCCAATGGAAGAACTCGCACATAACACTAAAACCAACAAAGAAGTCTAAAAGACTAGAAAATACGATATGTTCCCCTTCACAGAAATTGGTGCTATTTTACAGAACATACTATATCAATTAGTAAGAAAGAATGCACCATTCACTAATTAACTACTTGCTGAAGCAGACTTTGGCTTTGTATTTGGAGAGTAATTGATATTAGAATATGATTTCATTAGACATTGCATCGACAATAAGATTGAGAGTATGGTGTTAATAGATACCTATGTAAAGAAGAATGAAATCCGTCTCAACACCTTCGAGTACCTGCTCTGCAGCTCTGAGCATACTCTAAAGCACTAATTCATAAAATCAAACTTTATAGATAAGTTATTTGCAGAATACATCCATGACTTCAGAGAATTCAACATATAATTCTCAAAGATAGATTTGGAGTTCTTAGCTTTCAGAAAGACATTCCCAATCAGATTAGAGTGTATCTCAATCATAAACACCACCCTTCTGTAGAAACAACGTGCCCCCGGTATCTTCACTGAGGTTATAATGTATGCCCGCAGACATTTCTTAATTAGAAATGAAGTCAGTACCTTGAGATAAGGCAGGATATCTACTGAAGAATCTACATCACTATTGTTGTTTAGCATTATATTGGAGAGTAATGAAGAGGATTTGATATATGCTATGATGCAAGAAGGTGCTCATAAAGTCATAAAAGATATGATGAAAGAATATCCAAGCTTAAATAAGAAATTCCCGATATTAGCAGCATATACAAATAAATTCTGAGGATAAAAATTATAAACTATATTATGAATGATATATATTTGTATAATGAGAGATTTTTAATTTAATAATTCTATTTAATTCCAATTTAATTCTTATCATTTTATCTCATGGGGTTTTGGGG
>LAST02008650.1:0-17660 GCA_001273305.2 Sterkiella histriomuscorum
CCAAAACCCCATAAGATATATATTTGTGAAATTTTTTGGAAGTATAAAAATATGTAATGAGAAGACATTTTACCAATAAAATTAAATTATAATATAGTAGAAATTATTAATAGATATATAATTATTAATTAATATAATCAGACTTTTCTGATGTAAGTGGAAGAAAACAACTCTAATCTACAGAGTTAAGATACGTCTACTAATCTTGATCATGGGGCCTCATAAGTCACATCAGATCAAGCTAGTAAGCATTTAGAAGCAATATTGCCGTCATTAGCATACGACAACGTTACTTAACAGGTCTTAGGACTTTTTAAGAACGATTCCGCAAGTAAAGATGAGCAGCAACTTTAAGATCTCGAAGTATAATCAGCAGCAGCAGCTGAATTGATATTTTTCGATTTAAAAGGTGACAAAAAGAACAGATTAACAATGCAAGGTATTCAAAAAGATAAGGTACGCATTGTGGAAGGCTAGGAGACTCATAAGGGGGTTAATGAAAATTCCAATAGTGGCAAAAACGGGTTTAAACCAACATTAGGTCTAGACACATACAGCATTTTAAGATTTGTTAAGGGAAGCAAAAGATAGGGAGTAGAAATATCATCTAGTGGTAAGTACAAAAGATTATTAACATTTTTACTTTAATAGGCTTGAGTCTTAAGATAAACAAGATATCGGGCAAAAAAACTGAACAACAAGAGGAGCTAGTACTAACAAATATGTCATTTAGTTCTGGACTACACTTTTGGGAATTTATTGCGCCTATTAGCTGTAATAGCATTTGTAAGATATTCTCTTCTAATAATTAATCAATGATTTTTAGAAATGGGTGTTTATAATCCTGTCACAAAGAAAGAACTATTAAATTCTTTTAAGACTTCAACAATGAGAACAATAACAGTCTGTCTTGACTTCAATGATGAGTCATTGAAATTCTGGCTTAACGATAGAAGATCTTAAAATAAGACTCTCAAATTACCTTATGATAATGGTTCCTGTGGACCCTGGATACCCTGTGTTAAAATTTCAGGAGAAAAAAATCGTATAATTTTGAATCCTTTCGCCAGAGAGCCCTCAGATTTTTATGAAAAAGATTTTGACAAAAAGTTCAATTTAAAGAAATTTATTATGCCACAGCTTCATAATATGATCTGCATTACTGACTTACCATAGATAAATGAGCAAGGCGGGAAAGTTTCACAAAAACTTTCTGAAATTCTAAAATTTAAACAGGCAGAGATACAGAAAATACTGATGATTTATGATATCTAAGATTCTGCAGCTGAGGAAACATCCAGGTTTTGCTTTTTAAAATTTAATCATCATGATTTTATGGCTGAATTTATAAGGAAGAGCAATACTTTACAAATTTATCAACAAGATTAAATAGCATCATGGGTTCTTGGTTAAAATACTGAAGAATTAGACCAAAAGTTATAAAAGCCTGCAAAATTAATAGTTTAATACTTGAATATTCCTTCTGGTACTTAATAGGAAGTTAAGGAAAGCTTTGATAGAATTTATTAGACAATCTAAAACTTAGATAAATAATAATCTTCTTCACAAAACTAATCTCATACTTAATCTTAATTTAATAATTTACAATTGACTTAACATTAATTTACTGATAAACTTCTACTAGTTCAAAACAATGAATATGTTAAAACTGTAACTAGAGATGTATAAACCTAAAATTTTGAGGTCAACCAAGCATGTATGAGAGAAAATGTTTAAAATTATGATTCTTTGGTAACACTAAAAATTTAAAAAGCTGCTTTATAAGCATTCTTCTTTGATATTAATTGGGGATAAATCCTAAAAGAGGAAAATTCACTTGTACAGGGTCTCGTATCTGATTTCTTAGAGTCGGCTTCTGAATCAATGAAATTGAATGAAGACATTATATCAATAAACATTAATCTAATAACAGCAAAGTTTGTAATAGATATCGCCATTCAACATATGAGATCCCAATAAGATAGGCTTAAGAGACAGTACTAAAATAACCAAACAATTATTCCCTCTCACTCTTTGGTTAATCATTCAAAGCCAGAATAATTATTTGAACTTCTCAAGAACGAGCCCTACTACAAAAACCCTAATTTATCTGTGGATGAACTTTATGTAGTATTACATTTACTTTATGATATTCAAGAGTAAATCTGGGCTTAGACTAAATCAATTACGTGTCCTTCGGATATTAGATAACTAGTTCAATCAGTCTCTAGACCTTTTTCTGCATACAATAGATTAGGTAGTTTTATTGGATGGAGCATTGATAACTCAGATGCTTAAGTGCTAGCTGATGCCGGATTCATATTCAAAGAAAATTAAACATTAGCTTAAGTTGAGAATTAACTGCTTGAAATTCAAGATCTGACTTAATAATCCCTGTTTGATCACAAAAGTTTAGTTAACCTTTATGGTAATGGAAATAGACTTTTAAACGGAGAAATTACCGAAAATATTCCCCTATCTAGATCCTTAAATTATTTGCCAGCCCAAAAGCTATCATCTTAGGCACTTTTATAAGATATTATTACTAGCTAGAATAATATCTTCACACTTATTGCTAATTAAAATGGTAGCTTGAATATTTGCAGTTCAGTATTTGACACTCAAGTTCTCAAGTATGTAAACTTCTTTGAGAATGATCCAAATAAGGACAAAAAGATGTAACTATTTACAAAGAAACTTGATGAGAGAGTTAAAGCCTTAAAAGATTACAATAAATAAAGCTTAAAGAAGCTTACAGTTCTTTCTATATTAAAATCTCATAAACTTACAGCTCCAGAAACTTCAAAGTTTAAAGAAAAGTAATCTGCTTTATAAAAAGCATTATAAAAGAACAAAGATAAGAAAGAAAAGAAGTGCAAGAAACCTATAAAAGTAAATCAAAAGCATATTGCTGCAGATGAGATTATCTAAGTTGAAGAAGATTTAGAAGATGTTTCTACCAAAACAGAAAGCATCAATACTCAGGATTAAACCTAATTAATTAAGAAAGTAGAAGAATATAAATTAACTGATGTCAAAGTTTCTGGTTACTTCCTTTTAACAAAACCAAATTATGAAAAAGCAATGGATCCTATCACTGTAGGTTGCATATTTCAACATATTGAATCAAAGAAATTCTATATCAAAGCTGTTAAGCTGACTTTTAACTTGGCTTATTTACATAGTTTCATTTATGTAGACATTTAATCTGGATTATTATATAACAAATTAACTGGAAAATAAATAGAAGATTGCAGTGGTTTACAAGCTATCTATGAGGATATATTGAATTAAGAACAATCCATAATTGATTTGTATTCGATATTTGTCAGAAGTTAATCTGTTAAGAAAGACTACGTTAAGAAGTACTATAAACAGTTTGTATTTAATGATAATTGCCAAGCTGTTATTGAGATTGAAAACTGCACAGAAATTATTGATCATACTAAATGTTCATACTCAGTTGATAATTAAGATAAGATACATATGTTGATAAAAGATGGCAATAGTAAAACATAACTTGTTTAATACTATATCAAATCTCAGTTATTAGATTAAAATATGAATTACAGCATGAAATTAGTAAGAGGAAAAGAAATGGAAGTTGATGATAACCCATAAAAGGTTTTGTAATTTGATGATTATGTAGTTATCATAAATAAAGAACAATTCTAAATAATTAAATAAGAGAACTTTAAGATAGAATTAACTGAGAAGCTCTGCTCAAATATTGAGAATTTTAACTTGATTAGCATTTAAAATTTTACTGAATAAAGTTAGCAATACAATATCATAAACTCTAAAAAGTATTGTAGCAAAGAAGCAATTCCTACCTAAAACTGGTATTTGTTCACAAATCAATAATAAGAAAAACAAGTTTTTAAGTATTCAATGAAAATTGAAGATTATGCTGAAAAATAAGCTGAAATTTTAAGGTAAGAAGAAAGTCCAAATAAGCTAGTTGAGATTGACTTAGCTTAATGTGAAGCTAACGACATAATTTAAATCGGTAATTTACTTAAATCTCAGTATAGCGGTTTGATTGCTATAAAAAATGACTTCTCACTTTTGAGTTCATCATTACAAAATGGTATTGAAAATTTACCATTGAAACATAGCTGGTTGATTACTAATAGCACAAAAGAGAATTTCCAGTTTGATATTAAAATTCCAAATGTTCAAAAATAAAATCATCTTAAGGAGATTGAAGTTGGGATTAGCTTGAAGAAAAATATCACTGAATAAATTAGATTGAGATTATAACCTAAAGCAGTTGATTCCTAGCTTAAAGTTAACCAAAATCTCTAAAGACTTCCTTTAATTGTAGAGTATAACAGTGGCTCTCAAATTAATGATGCTCTTTAAACCTGCCATATGACTAATCCAACAGCTACTGTATTTTGTACTAACTACCCAAAGCCTGAGTTTATTTTCAAGCATTTGCATAGTCATTCGTTTGTTCCTACTTAATTTGTCATAAGAAGCAAAGAGAATAGAGAATGGCTAGGTGTTCCAATCGGGTAAGGTTTGATCTTTGTCTCAAACAATTTCGATGATTTATTACATACTAAACAATTCTCTAAGTTTACCAAAGAGGACTATTTATCATGGAGATAAACAAGAGATAAGATAGCCGGTATCCCTCTCCTCCCGAACGAACCTGTAGCATTCTTTGAAATGGGAGAACATAATGAAATTATTGTAGATGTTAATCTTAGTGGAAGTTTCTAATATGTGAAATTGATACCTACAGGATTTAGAGATCGACCAATTAATTACACTAGTAAGCCATTCAACTCAAATTAAGTTGAGATTTAATTCTTTGGAGTTAATGGTTATGATCTTGGTATTAATAATGAATCAAATACATCTATTATTGAAGCTATTTCTCAGTCTCTAGTGCAAGAAGATTTAATAATCCCAATTAATGGAAAAATCACAGATAAAACCCTCGGTTAAATAGCAGCTTTTGATTCTATTACTTTAAAACATATAAAAGGACCTAAAGCAGATAATTAAGAATTATCATTAGTTTCTCTTCTTAATCAAAACCTCTTAAATGTAACCTATGTTGCAAAGCACAAAATTGTTATTAGTGAGGAATATAGTGATAAGTCATCAGAACTTTCCATAAAAATTGATTAATTATAAGATCCTAAATGGTCTATTAAGGGCCTTTCACTTATGGTTAGTACTTATACAGATAATTCTGCTAGCTTTACATCATAAACATTGCAATAAAACAAACCTAAATTGAGACATTATTTATTAGATTCATAATTATAGTCAAAGATATTACTTTAGCTTTTGTAAATTGCTTCTGAATAAAAGCCTGAACTTAATGAAAAAAGAGAGGCTTCACTCTAATGTATATTGACTCATTTAAGATAAAATAATGATAAATCTTTGATTTAATTATTTGTTGATAACACTGATATTAATAATTTCTTAACAAATAGCTTTATTGACTTACCTCACAGTTTATAGCAATCAATGATTGACTATTTGAAATATCTTGGTATTCTTAATTCTGAAAAGTCATCTTTCATTACTGAGTTTATAATTAAGTAACTTGATTTATTATTAGAGAAATAGAGACCTATTTAACAAATTGAGCAAGTGCTTAGTTTATATGGAACTTGTGATAGTAAAGATAATGCTAATAATTTAAGGCTGAATCAGAAAATTATGGAATGTCTTTTCAATCAAATTGTTTAGGATAAACTACCATAGTACCAGACAAAAGAGTATATTTAATTAAGATCAAAATTCAACATAAACGCATTCCCCTTTGATAAGATGAAATCTGATACTAAGATTGCTAATCATTAAAGTATAAGTAGCAACTCATCACTTGACAACTAATAAGGTTTGGAGTGTTAAATACACTTAACAAAATATAACAACATTAACTAGTATAATATTGATTTTAATGCTGATGTTGAAGTTAGCAGAATTGCATTGTCTTTTGAAAATGAAGTTAAAGGATTGTATAAACTAGCTGTAAGAGTATCGGTACCAGATTAAAATGGAAAAGAATAAATAATTTATACAAGAAATTATGATGAGCAATACTTTTAACAAGTATGTGAAAAGGCTGAGAATAAAAAAATCATTGAGTATTTTAATTAAAAAACTGATTCATCAAACCATCCTAGCGAAGAAGCAACTTAAGAAAAAGATAGTGTTGGTTTAAACACCTTATACTTAAACTTTAATGCATAAAACACAAGATTTATGAAAATCTAAGTAGAATTAATGGATACATACAGGACTATTCATAAAACTATTCCAATGACTTAAATATTCATTAGACCTGAACTATTTGGTAGAGTTATTAAAAAATCTACTTTAAGTAAAGAATAAGAAACTCTATTTAAAAGTTTCAATATTCCTTAACTGTAAATGGAGAATTTGGTCGAAACTCTCAAGTTTAAAAATGTTTAATACCTTATCCATTTTATTTCAGATAATTGACTAAGTGCCTAACATAAATCCTGTATCGTTCATGTTGTTTATCCAGCAAGATAACATTTAGCTTAAAATCAAACAGAAGGTACTAGTAAAGAAGACTAAACTTAAGAATAAATATAGGAAAAGCATTAGGAAATTGAGAAATTACAAGAAGAACTGTTAACTATATTTAACTAAAAATCCAAGAAATAAGATAAAAAATAAATCAGAGAAAAAGTGTTTTAAATCGCACATTTATAGAGGAATTTTAACAGTTATCAATAAGATATAAACCTAGGTTTTCTACTCAAACTTTCAGAATTATTAGCAACTTATACTTTGAAGATAAATTCTGATTAATCAAATGGCTAATTTGACAGTTTTAATATCAACGATATTTATTTGAACTTATTCAAAAGATTTTCAGTTTTTGACATTAAGCACCTATACCCAAATATTCACAAACTTTTGGATATATTGTTTGATAAAGTATAAAATAAAGCTGAGTTTATTTGTATTCTCTTCTCTGACTATTTGTTAAATCAAAATACTAACTACAGCTAGAAAAACGTAATAGCATTTATCAAGAGTATGAAAAATGTTGATGTCAATAGTTTGATACTTGGTTTTGCAAAATTGTTTAAGCTTGATATCCAAGATACAACTTAAAATACAAAACACATGGCTCTTAGTGATATAAATCAGATTATATAAAAATTAAATGAAAAGACTGATCAAAGTAATGAAATTTCTACACAAGCAATTATGGCATTCTTAAGTATAATAGATGATTTAGTGTTAGATGAGAAAGTTTTGCCATTTAACCAAGTTAGAGTAGATTTATTAATTAGAGTAGTAACATCTCTAATAGAAAAGTGCAATTAACTTAAGAACTTGGTTTCATAAAATGATATATACATAATCTAATATGCATATTAAGTACTCATGAAATACTTGTAACTCAAGGACGTCAAAGTATCTGAACAATTTTAATGTTAAGGTGATATACTCTTTTTGACTATGTTAATGCTTAAATTGAATGATAAGTAGATATAGAAAGTTCACAAATAACTTTTGTCCTACTTAGGCTAACATGATACAGATTAGAAGCTCTTAAATAGCATCTCACACTTATTAAAGTGGTATTAAGATAGAGACAACTCTATTATGAAGTAATTCTATGAACAATTTGATTAAGAGCCAGAGTCACTTTACTATCGCCACTTAGCCATGATCTTTAAGTAGTATGGTATTCTTCAAAAGAGCACATAGAATAATTTACCTCAAGAAGTGACTTTAGATGATCAAGTTCATGATTAGCTTGCATCAATCACCAATAACTTCCTGAAAGTACTCATTGATAGTTAAAACTAACCAAATTACGAGGAGAACTTCTACTTTATTTGGAGTCAAATGTACAAATAAGCTTTGAAGAGCAATAAGAATGCTAAGAGCAATGAAATACTAATCAATAAAATCTTTAGCAATTTCTTTAAGCTAAAGCCAATTCATCTCGAGTAGATATATCCAAGGTTTGTTAAGGCTACAGAAAAGTACTGCAAGTAGCAAAACGAGGGAGCATCAAACCTGATCTAACTACTTAAGGGTATCTTACTTCATGGTTTCTCTGAAGAGAGTGAATCATAGAGCAGAATAACTTCCTTTGCCTTTAACGCTGCCTATAACTTTGCAGATAGTCTGCTCAATATAATGCTGACTTCATCTCCCTCAAAATTAACAGCCACAACATTATTTATCAGACTAAACTAAACCTCATCTCTAGAATTAGTATAATTACTAGTTTGGTATTTGTAAAACTTCGCCAATGATGGTTCTTATCTCGGTGTTAACGGAGCTTAAATAAATACAATAATCAGACTCAAAATAGCCTTGAGTATAGCCAAGACACTAACATTACCCAATGCAAATTCAAAGATTGGATTCACCATGTTTTTATAAGAAAATGAAGAAGAAGTGGATTAAATTGTCAACAAATTGATAAAATGGTCTTTCAAAAATTTCTCAAATTAGAAAAACAAGTCATCTCCATCTGGCTAGCTTATCTATAACTTGAGTTAATAGGTTGATACTATGCTTAGCAAAATAGGGGAAAATGAAAAAACAGTAAATAGATGCCTACCTCTTCTCATGAAAAATGTTCTAAGTATAGATAACAAGCTCAGGGACCTTATCTCTAATGATTAAATTAATCAGGCAAAAGCAGTATAAATCTAGAGAAATGTGAACGAATTGTTCTTGCAATACTTCAAATCTTGGATATAGAGTGATGAAGTAGCAAAGCGTTTCTTAACGGAGCTCAATGGATTTGATTTCTTGTTAGATAGATTATTCTCAAAAGATGCATCGATAAACTAAAGTGATGAATAAAATAATGAGGAAAATACAGATAAATAGGGTTTCTCTTTGTCGATAGATCAATCGAAACATACAAATGAAGATGCTGATAATTCCAGTGATAGCGAAGATAATGAAAACCAAATTCTTAACTTAATCCTAGAAAAGTTGAAGGTGAAAGAAAAGAATCCTACTGTAGCCAAGAAATAATCTACTAAAAACCTAGATACTTCCAGTAAAAAGTTGAAAAAGTTACCTACAATGATAAAGTAGGATGCAATAGTAAGTGCTGAGTCTCCTTCTCATAAATAAGATTCAACTGAAGCCCCTAAGATAGAATCTAAGCTTAATGTTGATGACTGGGGAAAGAATATTAAGATGATTTATACAAGTGATGCGAAACCAGTTCCTCTGTAGCATGATCCCACAGTATGGGTGAAATATAAGTCAGGCTTAAAGCAAAGAGTGCATAATGCTATTTTGTCTGATGAAACACAAGAATATGAACATTACATGGACTTTGACCTTGGAGAAGTTATTCAGATCACTGAAGTTTAAATGGGTGTTGTTTTCAGTTGGACAACATATGACCAAGATTAATGTTACGAGCCATTGACAGTCATTCTAGAGGGTGGTGTTCAAAGGGATTAATTCTAGTTTAAAACCTTAATGACTGCAATCAGAGATTACGGCTTTGAATCAAACTAGGTTAGACCATACGGTGCCTCTCTCTACCCGACAAGTAAAAACAATGATGCCAGTAGTACTCTGGAGGATTAACTAGATTGTTATGGTAAAAAAGAAGCAAGGTATTTAAGACTCAGGTTCAGGAGAGTTATCTAAACAAATCTCGATCAATCATCCTTCATCAACCAAGTAGCTAAGACAAAATCATATGGCTTGTCATTTTTATCTGTTATGGGTACTTAATCCATAAAATCTGAGTTCTTGTTCTCTTATCTAATAGATATTTAGAAAGAGAATTCATTAGAGGTTCTATCAAAATTCTTCTCAGGAGAGTATACCTAGGCATTTGAGATTATATCAGAGCAGCCATCCATTATTGAGAAAATAAAGAATGCTTTTGATAAGCTTGCTCTATTGTTAGATACCAAAGCAGACCTCATTAAACCCATATTCCTAGCAATATGTTCAAAGAATGAAGTATTAAGCGATTGGATTATGAGCAATAGATTATTGAAACTCTAACCAGAGTCTATTCAAAAGGAATAAATTAAGTTCCTTGGAGATATCATTAGTTCGAATAAAGAAGTGCAATATCTGAAGCTTTTGAAACTTAAGGAGTTTATTTTTGAAAGCATTTTAACTATTTGTTCATAGGATAAGGAGGAAATCAATCAAGATTAGATTAAGCTATTAAAGAGGTTTATGAAATTATTCATCAATAAACTCAGAGAATATTCACATTATTTAGAAGATCAGAGTGAAGGATTATAACTTGATCTAGGGTTTGAGATTGGCAATTTAAAGCAGATTCTGTCTTTATTGAGCCTTTGTGATGAAAACAAGCATTCTTTGTAATCTACAATAGTAACCTTTGCTATATAGTTTGTCTTACCACCAAATAACTTCGTTAACAATACCATTAGTAGAAATGACCTGGTTCAATAGCTTTTAACAGACAAACTACTTTCACACCTATTGTTTGCAAGCATTCTGGCTTCAAAGGATAGCTAATAGATGCTAATACTACTAGAGTCTGAACTATTTAAAGATACTTTGTCTAACATACTTGATAAAACAAATACAACAACTACTACTACTACGAAAGAAGAATTATTCATATTCGCTCAAATTATCTATAACTGTACTTAGAATTAAGTGTTCTTAGACAAGCATAAAGATAGCGAAATTATTGACAAACTGTACAATATAATCAAAGCCAGTAACGATGATGATAAAAACGCGAAGATGATCAATTCTAATATATCAGAAAAGACTTTGAGCCTTTTAGTGGATTCATTAAAGGAATTATTCATTGAGAATGTATAGTATCAACAAAAGTATGCTACCATTCTCTAAGACGATATGAAGAAAGCCTCAGTAGCCAGTAATGTAGATTTCATCAGTAAAGTGATTGTACCAATCTTACACACTGAAAAGTAGAGAAGCATTATGATTAGCACTGTAGATGAGAAGACATCAAGAGTAAAATCATTCTTTGAAGGAGAGAAGATTGACGCAAAGCAAGACACATTTTTCCTTAAAACTTCAATATTGAATAGCAAATAAAAGTAAAGTCTAGACAAAATGTTCAAAGAAATCACTTAAGATAAAGTTGAGACTAATAAACTTGTAAACAGTAAATGGGAGCTAATTTATAACGACTCTAATATAGCAGCTAAGAGCTAAACAGAATTCTTGAAATTTGTTAAGGCTGTTTCAAATAAACCCAACATATTTATAGTTCTCAAATCTAAAATAGTAGAATAGGAAACAATATTTGGAGGCTTCACATCACAACCTTTCCCGAATTTGGATGGATCACTAACTCAAGAGTTTGATTATCAGATTCCTTTTAGCGAGGCAAACTTTGTGTTTTAATATACTCCTGAAAAAGAACTGCATTTTACAATGACAAACAGCAAGCCATTTGGCTACATCTACACTGACTATGAGAGTAGTGGAGCTCTATCTGTCTCCGGAGATTTCTTCTTGATTTCTTGGAGTCACGAATTCTCTAATACTTGTGGAAACATCTATGATATGAAGTGCTTCGAAGATCCTTCTGTCCAGAGCTTGTACAACAACATGACTATCTCTGAATTAGAAATATGGCATTGTGATTTGACTCAAAAAGCCAACTTTAGTGGAGGTGCCAACTAAAAGAAAGAACTAAAACAACATAAGTTCTATTCATCTTTCTCTCCATTCAACTATTTGCAAGAAAACCTAGTGTTTAAAGTAAGTGAAGAAATGAGCTTGGAGGAGATTAGCAATGAACTTATGGGGAAGAAAGCTGAGTTTTTAAAGCCTAGAGATCCAGATGAAGAAGAGAGATCTACTTATTAGGACTCTTCTAAATTGAAGGAAGTAATAATATCTGACAACTCTATATCTGTTCACAACTTACTTATCAAGTAAACTAATCAACAGGAAGAGGATGAAAAGCCTAAGAAATTATTGGATCTCGTATAAACACTTAAGCCTTACACACCTAACAAGCCTATTTTGAAGTAGTTTATTGACCAAGGAGGTATAGTTGATATGCTCAGTGCTGCCAAAGCTGCTGTGAGCTAGTTCGAAATAGAAGAGATCAAGAATCTATGGAGCTTATGGCTTCAAGAAATAGAGTCATTCAATGGGTTCCCTAACTTCTTCTAGCTGTTTACATAAGATCCCTCAAAAGAGCAGGTTATTTATCAGTTGCTATCAGGCTAAAATGATTACAAGAAGTCAGGACCAACTGTCAACGAAAAGGATGTAAAGAAGAAGATCAAGGAATAAGAGGACTTGCATTTGGAAATGATTACCTATACTTATCGAGTGCTAAGTCAAGTGTTTGAAGTCCAGGAAAGTTCTGAGTTGAGAGATATGTGTCTTAAAAACGGTACTTTCTAGAGATTCATAGAAAGAATCGGGTAAATAACTAGTGAAAAGAAGAGAACTAAGGTTGAGAAGATTGAGGAGCAAAAAGATGAGTAGCTAGAAATAACAGAAGATACTTAGGATAAGAAAAAGAAGAAAAATACTATTGAGTAAGATAAGAACAAAGTAAGGAAGGGAGTAGGATACACAACAGGTGTAGGAACTACTTGGAACGTATCTGAATATCTAAAGTCAAAGGAAGCCAAAAACCAATAAATTGCCAACATAATGAAGATTCTGACTAATATCATAAGATCCTAGGACTGGCAGGCACCATAAGAAGTAAAGGACATGATTTTAGAATCAGCTTTATTACCTGCATTAGAAGCAGGCTTTAGATCTGGTTCATTGCTAGAAATGGCTAAAGATTACGAGATAATAATGGCATACTTAGAATTTGTACAAGAGTTATCAAATCACAGTACACTGATCGATCTGCTGCTTGACATTGGTGATAAATACGAGCCTAGACAGAAGGAAACAATTCATAGCTTGTTGAAGAAAATAGGAGACCTTAGCTCCATTTTCTTATCTTGTCTCAACACTGAATCTGCAGATAAAACATCAGAAGAAACAGATGAATCGAAAAAGCCAAAACTCTTAGCAGAGAGAATTATAGCCACTATGGATTTAGTTGAGGATAAACTAAAAGCAAACAAAAGCTTTTAGAGTCAATAATCGTTAGATGAGATCCTTGAGATGCCCTTGTCTGAAGCTTACTTCAAACTACTTTCTGATCTTAGATTCGAGTCCATGGATGTCAAGAACAGTGCAGGAATCTATGCTCACTATTACGTTCATGATATACCCAAGGGAGTGAACCCTCCAGTAACAAAGTTGGTAAGACTTGCTTAAGAAATCGCAGATCTTAGCAACTCTCTTCCTTGCGACTGGACTAATGCTGTATTTTGCAGAGTTGACAAGGAAAGAGTAGACGTTATGAAGTGTTTGATTATGGGAGCAGCAGGGACACCTTACGCTCATGGAGCTTTCATATATGATCTTTTCTTTGAGAACAATTATCCCAACGGTCCACCTAAATGTACTTTGGTAACAACTGGTGGTGGCACAGTTAGATTCAACCCAAATCTCTACACAAACGGTAAAGTCTGCCTTTCTCTTTTAGGTACATGGAGAGGATCATCTACTGAGAATTGGGATCCTAAACTCTCCACTATCTTGCAAGTTCTGCTTTCAATTCAAGCTATCATTATGTCAAATGAAGTTTATTTCAATGAACCAGGATATGAGCACGAGCAAGGTACCCCTGAAGGTGAGAAAAAGAACGAGGGATATGCAAACATTGTGAGATACTGCAATATTAAGTTTGCTATGATAGATGCAATTAAGAATCCTCCTGCTGGATTTGAAAAGGTAATCAAGAGAAGTTTCTATTTGAAGAAGAATGAAATCTTAAGAGAAGTCAAAGAATGGGTAGATAGAGCCAAGGTTACTGATGCTACTTACTAAGGTTTAGTTTATGACCACAACTATCACTGGGCTCCTTAAATAAGTCCAGAAGGTAAATATGCGCAGATGATGGAGGAAGTCTACAAAGAGCTTAAGGACACTCTTGAATCACTTCCATCACCATTTGAGGATGAAAGCGGCAAAACAATTACTCGTAAATTCAGCGCCCGAGAGGAAGAAGAACAATAAGTAAAGCAAACTGATAAAGACAAGGAAGCAGGAAATGAAATCCTTTTGTTTGATGATATAGACGTCAGTTATGAGCCTACTTCAAGTGCACCAATTGATTAATCAATGAATATTGACGATGAAAAAGTAAAAGATAGATGGAGTAGATATATTGGAGCTATGGGAATAGAAGCTGTAGCTAAGTAAGCAGAGTCAAGAATTCTTATTTAAGGATTAGGCCCCTTAGGCATAGAAATTGCTAAAAATATCGTACTAGCTGGCTGTAAGGAATTGATTCTCAGCGATTAGAATAAACCTTCTCACTATGATTAGTCAGGCTAATTCTTTGTCGATAATTCAGATCTAAAAAATAACCTTAATATGGATGAATGCTCAGCATCTAAACTCTAGCAACTCAACCATTATGTCAAAGTCTCAGTGAGAGACAAGTCTAATTCACTGCATGAGTATTTGAAGGAAGTTAAGGACTTGAAAGTAGTGATAGTGACTCAGACTTATAGTAGAGATTTCCTTATTGAGTTAAACAATATTTGCCGTGACAAAGGTATAGCCTTTATCTATGCAAGTTAAAATGGTTTGTTCTCAAAAGTTTTCATAGACTTTGGTGAGCAATTCACTGTGCAAGATAAGGATGGTGAGGAATTACAAGAGGTACTAATTAAGGATATATCTTTAGACGAGAAAACTAACTCAACTATCGTTTCTCTTTTGGAGGGTTACAAACATAAATACCAAGATGGAGATGTAGTTACACTCAAGGAAATACAAGGCATGCACAAACAAAATGAAATGAGCCAATCATTGAACAATACAACATCAACAATAACGGTAATTAACCCAACCTCATTTAAACTTAATGATGTTGATGTGCGAGAGTACACCAAATATGAAGGTAGTGGAATAGCCAAATAAGTTAAAGTTCCAGTCAAATTAAGCTTTAAATCATTTGAAGAGATTGAAAAGCTTGAATCTCCAGCTTTAGATTAGAACCTATCTGTCTACGATTTCACAAAAATGGAAAATCAACATGCACTTCATGAGATTTACAAGTACTATGAAGGGGCATTTGATGGGTTAAAAGATTAAGACCTCGAGAGTAATATAGCATTAATGTTCAAGGCACTTTATAAGGAGGATGATGCTACAGAGAAGAAGAGTAAAATTAGACAAATGATTGAGGTGTTCAATTTGACACAAAATCACTAGCTACCACCAATATGCGCATTCTTAGGAGGAGTTATTGCTTAGGAGATAGTTAAAGCTATTACTCAAAAATACATGCCAATCAACTAGTTATTCTATTTCGATTGTCTCGAACTCTTCCCTATTGATCAACTTTAAGAACTGATAGAGAGATAAAAGCAAAATGGCAATCAAAAGGAAGTTTAAGAAGTTGATAGATACTCAGGATTAAGATGCATTTTAGGAGATGAATTAGTAACTAAAGTTTTCAACTGCAAATTATTCATGATTGGAGCAGGAGCTATAGGCTGCGAACTTTTGAAAAACTATGCTATGCTAGGTCTAGGAACAGGGAATCAAGGCCAAATCATTCTTACAGACCCAGATGTCATTGAAGTTAGCAATCTGAATAGGCAGTTCTTGTTTAGAGAGAAGCACTTACGCAAACCAAAATCATCTACAGCAGCAGCTGCAGCTATTTAAATGAATCCTGACATGAAGAAGCATATAGCGGCTAGACTGGATAAGATACACGAGGGTACTTCGCATATCTATAACGAGAAATTCTTCAAAGAACAGACTATAGTTACAAATGCTCTTGATAATGTTGCAGCCAGATTGTATATAGATGGTAAATGTGTAGCTGCTCGCACTACTTTAATTGATAGCGGTACTTTGGGTCCCAAAGGCCACGTGCAAATAGTTCTACCTCATTTCAAGACTGAATCCTACGCAAGTTAAAACGACCCAGAAGATAATACTGAGATCCCACATTGCACACTCAAGATGTTCCCAGAGGAAATTCTTCATTGTATTGAATGGGCCAAAGACATATTTGGAAAGCTATTCACATTGAAACCATAACAGTTTAACAAATACTTGGAATCTGAAGTATCTGTGAACTTTGCTGATTAACAGGAAATTACTAATATCAAGAAAGTATTGAAAACTTTAAGCAAAGAGCCAGAAGATTTCAATGGTTGCGTTTTATTGGCTAGATAGAGGTTCTAAAAACATTTTGTTAATGACATTAAGCAATTGCTCCATGTGTATCCATTAGATAAGTAGACAAAAGAAGGCAGACCATTCTGGTCCTTGCCAAAGAGGCCTCCTCATGATATGGAATTCAATGCTGAAGATTCTTTACATGTGAATTTCGTGTCTGCCTGTGCTTGCCTTTATGCTACAATCTATGGTATTACAATTCCTTATGAGAATCCTAGATCTTAAGAAACTAAACAAGAGATAGCCAAGATTGCTGTTGGTTTCCCTTAACCTGAGTTCATACCTAACGATTAGAAAGCAAATGCTATTCAATCATAAGTTGAGAAGGACCCCAAAGCACAAATCAATGAAGATAAAACTAATGATGAAGATGAAGAAATTGTACAAATTGATACATCAACCAAATCAGGCAATCAAGAAGATGAAGTCAAGGCACTTAAGCATCAGTATGAAACCAAATTTTAAGAACTAAAGAATGCCAACCCAGACTTGAAAGATAGTGTATTGATGAAAGTACAAGAATTTGAGAAAGATACTGATTCAAACTATCATATTGATTTCATACATGCGATGGCGAATATTCGTGCTCAAAATTATAGACTAGACGGCATGGAATGGATCGATGTTAAGATCAAAGCTGGTAGGATTATCCCTGCCTTAGCCACTACTACAGCTGCTATTGCTGCACTCCAAACACTTGAAGTACTGAAATATCTAAAGGGATGTAAACTAGAGGAGCATAAGAATTCGTTTATGAATCTTGCTGTACCTTCTTTAATGATGAGTGAACCTGGCCCTGCAGCTAAGACTATCCTGAAGGAATAATTAGAAGTGACTATTTGGGATAGATGGGAGTATGATGCTTCTGAAAATCCTTAGAAAGTAACCCTCTTAGATGTTCTTACTAAAATTGAAAACTAGTATAACTTAAAGAGTAAAGATGTATTCTTCGGTTCCCTGCCTCTTTATCTTCACGCTTTGGAAGGTAGAGATGAGGCAATGAGAACTAAAAATTTATCAAGTGTGCCATTAATTCAAAAATTGCCATAAAATCAAGGCAAATCTCAAGGTGCTTATGAAGTTCCTGAATTTGTTGACTTGACAATTACGTTTGTAGACGAAGGAAAAGTGGATGAAAATGGATAAGAAAAGAATCTTGATGGTGTACCACAAGTTAGAGTTATATTCAAGAAGTGATAGAAAAATCATTTTATTTAAAAGTCTTATTGACATAAAAAACTAACCAAGAAATTTAACCTATCATAATATGCAAAGTATATTATGATTTAACAAAACTATTTCAATTATTATATATAATCTATTTTTTAATTTCAACAAAACACTTTCAATCCATAAACATTATATTTTCCATATATTTATTTGATGGGGTTTTGGGG